>ML682107.1:2062476-2309675 GCA_007922195.1 Podocnemis expansa | reverse complement strand
TTGCTGAATTGGGCTGACAGTTGGGGGGTGTTGGGAAATTCAGGGGGGCAGGGGCAGGTGCAGTGGGGTGTTGGGGGGCTCACTGAATTGGTCTAACAGTGTGACCAGCTGACAACTGGGCCGGGGGGAGTTGGGAAGTTCAGAGGGGGGTATTAGGGAATTTCATGGCTATAGGGACTAGGCTCCCCGTCCATGGAGCATCCGTAGGGGCTGGACTCCATAGGGCTGGGGTGGCTATAGGAGCTGGGTTCCTCTATCCATAGGGCAGCTATAGGGCCAAGCCTCTTTGTCCCCATAGGTCTGGGGCAGCTATAAGAACTGGGCTCCCCTGTCCCTGGGGTATCTATAGGGGCTGAGCTCTCACTCCATAGGGCCGGGCTCCCTCTCTCCATAGGGGCAGCCACTGGCCCGGGGTCTGGGATGCTGGGAGGCAGCAGTAGCCCCTTTGGCAGCCCCCTGGTAACACGGGGGCCATGATGAGCTGTGCTGGGGGCTGGGTGCGATTCCCCCAGCGTCCCCCTGGCTGCACAGACCCTGGGATGATCCTGCTCTGTCTGGTGTTGTGCCCCGATTGCCTTCCTGGAGCCAGGCGTGCCACTGCGTCACCCTGAACCAGACCCTCCTGGGGTGCCAGCCAGTTCCCACGAGCCGCGTGAACGCCCATGAGGCTCTGGCAGAGCTGCTGATCCCTCTGGCGAGTGCCTGAGAGTGGCAGGTCGCTCACAGCCTGATGGGACCCAGGGGACTCAGGCCCATGAATGCCCAGATGGGGTGGGCAGTAGAACAAACTGGGCCCTCTGTTGCTGGCTAAACCGTGCTGGAGATAGAGTCAACGGGAGGTGGGATTGGATTGCTAAGGGTGCAGGTGTGAGAGAGGACTCAACTGTGTGTCATGATCCCTGTACTGCTTGCAGCTAAATGGGAGTCTCTTTAGTTCACGTAGCCGGGGAATGTGATTTTGCAGCAGGAGGCTCGTGCTTTGGTAACATGACGACTAGTGGGAAGTGACAGCAGGTGGCAGCATTTTAGCTAAGCTGTGGAGGGGGCCTCTTCGTGTAGCCCTGGTGGAGTACGAGTTTAGCAGGGCTGTATCAGAGATCATCTCTGACCTCGAGTCTGGGAAGCAGGAGCCATGCATTGTAAGAGCAAGGCACAAATGACTGAATTTGCATGGTGAGCTGTTAACCTGTCATTACTCCTGTCCATCTCCCCAGGTATTTACGTCTGTTCCAAATGCGGCTATGAGCTATTCTCCAGCAGAGCGAAGTACGAGCACTCATCTCCATGGCCGGCTTTCACTGAAACCATTCACCCCAACAGCGTGACCAAGTATGAAGAGCGGCCGGGTGCCTTGAAGGTGCTGATTAAGACCTTGTAGAGAATAACGCAGAAACTTAAGCGCTTTCCCTGACTTTTCTCCATTCTCAGGGCAATGCCTGGGCCTGCTGCGCTCTGTCTGAACAGCAGCAGAACGAGAGCACCCTGAGTTGGCCCCGGTTCACTTGTTTTCCTCCCTGGCATTTTCCAGGTGTCCTGTGGCAAGTGTGGCAACGGGCTGGGCCATGAGTTCCTCAACGATGGGCCGAAGAGGGAGCAGTCCCGCTTCTGAATATTCAGTAGGTCGCTGCGGTTCATCTCCAAAGGTGAGGGCTGTCCCCAGAAAATCAGGGGGCTGGGGTCTGCCTGGGTTGGAGATTTCCAAAGGGATAGCCGTGTTAGTCTAGTCCAGCAAAAAACCAAGGAGTCGTGTGGCGCTTTAAGACTAACAGATTTATTTTTCGCATGAGCTTTCATGGGAGAAAGCAAAGGTGTGTTTAACAAGCAATGATTTGTCTAGCACCTGTGTTTGGTGCCTGCCTCTCCAAGGATCAGGTTAAGGCATCTCCCCACTTTCCAAATGCAATGGTGCATTGAAAGTACTCCCTGGAGCACTCTTGATCCAGGCCTGTCTCCCAGGAGGGGTGACATGCCATTATTTGTTTCCCCCTTTCTTGCACCTCTGTTAGTGAGAGTGCCCCCAGCTGGCAACAGGGCCATTGTGAAGATCGTGGCAGAAAGCACAAAGGGTGCCCTATTATCGAATACTAGGAAATGTTTTTCCCCAGGGTCTCTGGGTAGGTCAAGAGAAGCTAGAGCAGGCACCAAGCAAACAAAGTGACGAGGCCGCAGTTGTGCTCGCTGTCACTGATCTTTCTCTGTCTGAGATTGGGGCTCATGAGCTGTACTGGGCTGTATTTTCAGTTAGAGGGTAGCTGGGTTTTATTTGGTCATTGGTGACAGATAAACTGAGAAGCAACCCGGAGTCTTACACAAACCTTTGAGGCAAAAATTTGGGGCGCCCAGTCCAGCCCTCTGGTTACCAGCCTGTGAAACTTGTGAAATATTAATGGTATTCAGCACAACTTCCTGGATGTAGTCTGTGGGGGAGGGACTCCGGAGACTGAGTGTCGAAACACCAGCTCGCTGATTTTCTTTCCCTCTCTCTCAGACAAAGTGGAGCAGGACCTGAAGGAGAAGTAAGCGAGCTTCTGGACTCCCTCGCTGCTTATGGTGGACTTCTTCGAAGTCTCCATTGTTCCCTGTGATAACGGTTTGGGATCAAGTGCCTGCCCGCTCTGAATGGGAAGCTGGTGAAGGAAAGATACTCCAGGCTTCCGCAATATAAATATCTCCCATGAGGGACCTGCGCTGAGTTCTGGGTGCTGCTCTGTAGGCAGGGGCAGGAGGTTGGGGGAGCAGAAGGGGGCTGGGACAGTAACTTCTGATTGCCTTTGTTCTGTTGGCTGGGTTATCTCTTCCTTACAGCGAATGGTGAATGGAAACTGTGACAATTTCTGCTTTGAACCATCTGGTTGCAAACATGTACTTAGCGAATGTGATCAAGCAAACGTAACTCATCCATCAGATGCTATCCCAGCCTCATCCCAGGGCCAGTGGCTGAATTCCTTTTCTGAAGTCCATCATAAGTAGCGGCATGGCAGGTGAAATCTTGGCTCCTTGATGCCAGCAGGAGTTCTTCCATTGTCTTCAAAGGAGCCAGCATTTCACCCTTTATTTCCAGAAGGAAATACAAAGCTAATGGGAGAGATTCTGATCTCTGATGCTGATGAAAATCCTGAGTTACTCCATTGAAATCAGTAGGGAGTAACACTGGATTTAACTGAGATTAGAATCTGGTCCCCTTCTCAGGTGCTATTTTCTGGGCTGGGATCATGGTATGAATTGCCCTAGGTAAACCCTTCCAGGATGGTTAGGGTGAGGATGTTTGTATGATCCTACCAGATAATGCTCTGGGTCTTGTCATCAATTTTGCACACAACAGAAGTAATTGTACAAGTAGCTTTGATTTTATTTTGTGGTGCATTGGGCTTGGTTCTTCTCTCACCTTACTCTGGTTTTAATACTGTGTAACTCCATGGGCATTAGGAGATTTATTCCTGATTTACACCAGTGCAAGGGAGCTCAGAATTGGGCCCTTTCACCAGCAGCTTGCATAACTCAGGCTTTGGAAATCAAGTATGTGAATTACCTCTTGATACTAAAGGGCTAGTACATTGATTTCCCTTTGAATCAGCACCTTGTCCATCCCCTTCCCCTTTCCTGTGGGCTGGACTGTGCACCTCTTTGAGTCCACAGTATAAACACACGAGGGGTTTGCTTTCTTTTCCCTGACTCTCTTTTGTTTCCTTGGAGGGGCTCTGTTCTGCTCTCAGTTATCTTAGTGTAACCCTGAGGAAATCCACTGGAATCAGTGGATTTATGCCATGATCCTACTACCACTAAAGTGGGCAGCAGATTTCCACTGGCTTTAGTGATGTCAGATTCCCGTTTGCACCTAAATGAGCTGAGAATCTGCTCCTCATTGGGCTGATGCAGCTCCGTGTCCAATCTTGAACATGCTGGAGAGGTGGGGAGTCTCCCATTTAACCACAAAGCCCGCTTACGGCTCGAAGGTCAGAAGTGCACAACACAGGCTGATCTGCAGCACATGGGAGAGCTGGTTCCATCTCCTGGGGGCCAAGTGATGGCACACGCTGACGACAGTATTACGGCTCATCTGCACTCGAGCACTTTACAAGCTCGTCTCTGCATGTGTTTTGCCTGCTCTGGGGTGGTGAGAGAGAGACAGCTTAGCACTGAGGGTTGCGGGTGCTTTCGTACCTGATTCTGTAATGTCAACCTGATAATAAACCATTGATTCGTTGTTCCAGAGCAATAACGCTTGATGAAGCATTCCTCTTGGTAACCCCTGTGGGGAACAACCCTCCGTTTTCCTCTCCTGTTTTTGATCATCACTGTGCTGAATGGAAAAGTTAGGAAGGAGAAAACTATTATTATTTCTGTCAGTGTGCCCAAACGTGTGCTGGACACTTCAGTCATAGAACTCCATCTTAAACTGTAACCTCTTTGCATTGGAGATCCATTATCTTTGAAAACTCGTGGCGAACAGGGGAGGTGCCAGAGGACTGGAAAAAAGCAAATATAGTACCTATCTTCAAGAAAGGCAAAAAGGATGATCCTGGGAATTACAGACCTGTCAGCCTCACCTCAATCCCTGGAAAAATCATGGAGCAGCTTCTCAAAGAATCCATCCTGTAACACTTGGAGGAAAATAGAGTAATCAGGAACAGTCAGCATGGATTTACCAAGGGTAAATCATGCCTGACCAACCTCATCGCCTTCTATGATAAGATGACTGGATTTGTGGATGCGGGAAGAGCCGTTGATGTGATATACCTTGACTTTAGCAAGGCTTTTGATACGGTTTCCCACAGCATTCTCATTGGCAAATTAAGGAAGTATGGGTTAGATGCATGGACTGTAAGGTGGATAGAAAACTGGCTAGAACAACGGTTTCAGCGTGTAGGAATCAATGGCTCCATGTCAAGTTGGCAGGCAGTAACAAGTGGTGTGCCCCAGGGGTTGGTCCTGGGGCCAGTTCTGTTCAATGTTTTCATTAATGATCTGGATGATGGGATAGATTGCACACTTAGTAAGTTTGCAGATGATACCAAACGGGGGAACGGTAGACACCCTAGAGGGCAGGGACAGGATTCAGGGAGACCTAGACAAATTGGAGCAGTGGGCCAAGAGGAATCTCATGAGGTTCAACAAGGATAAGTGTAAAATCCTGCACTTGGGACGAAAAAACCCCATGTACTGCTACAGGCTGGGGAGTGATCAGCTAAATAGCAGCACTGGAGAAAAGGACCTGGGAGTCATGGTGGATGGGAAGCTGGATATGAGTCAGCAGTGTGCTCTTGCTGCCAAAAAGGCCAATGGCATACTGGGCTGCATCAGAAGAAGTGTCGCCAGCAGATCAAGGGATGTGATCATTCCCCTCTATTCTGCACTAGTGAGGCCACATCTGGAATACTGTGTCCAGTTTTGGGCTCCCCACTACAAAAAGGACATGGACAATTTAGAGAGAGTCCAGAGGAGGGCAACCAAAATGATCAAAGGGCTGGAGCACAAGCCCTATGAAGAAAGACTGAAGGAACTAGGCGTATTTAGCCTGCAGAAGAGAAGACTGAGGGGGGATTTGATAGCAACCTTCAACTACTTGAAGGGTTGCTCCAAGGAGGAGGGAGCTCGACTGTTCTCGGTAGTAACAGAGGGCAGAACGAGAAGCAATGGCTTCAAGTTACAGCTGGGGCGGTCCAGGCTGGATATTAGGAAAAACTTCCTTACTAGGCGAGTGGTGAAGCATTGGAATAAGTTGCCTAGGGAGGTGGTGGAATCTCCATCTCTGGAGGTGTTCAAGTCCCAGCTGGACAAAACACTGACTGGGATGATCTAATGGGAGTGGTCCTGCTTTTTTTGGCAGGGGGTTGGACTAGATGACCTCGTGGGGTCCCTTCCAACCCTATGGTTCTATGATTCTATCCTGTCTTTGCCTTTGTACAGCACCTTGCACAAGTCCTGACGCTGCCTAGGCACTTCTGGAGTGCAAATAGCAAGTTTTGCATTGCCATCCATCCCATATTGGGGCCTCTCACCAAAAATTGGGTACGTCTACACTATGTGTTTAAGTCAACTTAAGGGCCCTTAAGTCGACTTAAACAGAGCCCTGTCTACACTGCAGGGTAATAAAGTCGACTTTAGGGTCCAGTAAAGTCTACTTTATAAGGTCCACTTATAAAGTCGACTTAAGGCAATGTGGACTCACTAAGTCGACTTAATAAAGTCGACTTAGTGCAGTGGGGCCATTAAGTCGACTTTATAAAATCAACTTACGCTAGGGCACCCATTTAAAGTCGACTTTATAGAGTCGACTTAATGTGGTGTGGACTCACTAAGTTGATTTTATAAGGTCTACTTAAAGTTGACTTTAAGTAGACTTTACTAAGTCGACTTAGCTTTTACAATGTAGACATAGCCATTAATAGTGATAGTGAAATCAGGGAGATCCTGGCACGCCTCTTCTTTTGGAGTGGAAGCTCTGCTTGGGAGAGCATTTCTATTTCTGATTTTTTAAAAAAAGATTGTATTAATTTACCTTGCTTGGGTTTCTTTGTTTAAGTGCCATTTATGTCGTTCTAGTGGCTAGGGGGGATTGAAAAGAAGGGAGTGTCAGTATTGCACCATTCTAACAGGGGAAGGCCCTTTTGGAAGAAATCTCACCAGTCCTGTTACAAGATTGTAGCTCCAAAATCACACTCTTTATCAGGAAGAATCTGCCTCTGAATAGGTTTATTTATTCTGACAGAACAAACAAGGAGTCCTCTGGCACTTTTAAAGACTCAAATGTTTGTTTATCGGATGAGCTTTCATGATGAAGTGGGATTTTTCTCCTACGGAAGCTCATGAGATAAATAAATTTGTTGGTCTTTAAAAGTGCCCCAGGACACCTTGGTTGTTCTGCTGAACTAGGCCAACATGCCTACACCCCCGTGGAGTTTATTCTGAGAAGGTCAACTGCCGTGTCTCCTGTGGCCAGTCTGGCCGATTCACTGGGAAAGGACAGCATGTACCAGTGTTCAGAGCTCAGCATGGCACTGTCTGCGCAGAAGTGAAATGTGGGGGAATGTCGCCACCCAGGATACAGTCCATCCGTGAGGCTGGTGGTGAGGGACTGGGATGCTGGGAGTGAGGACACAGCCTACTGGCCAGATGAAGGGTGTTTTGATGGACTTTATGGGGAATGGGAGAACGTAGGACTAACACAGAAGAGGGTCCTGGATTGAGGATCCAGGTCAGAATCAAAGCGCATTGGGTGGGCAGTATGTGGGGAGCTCAAAACTGAAAAACAGGTTGCTGCATGAGACAATTGAGGTGTGTCCTCAGAGCTGTGGGCGACAGCTGGCTGGGCAGGGGGCGATTTGGATTTGCTTTACTCACAATGTTTAAACAGAGAATGGTGGTGGTGTCTGATCTGATAGTATCACAGATTTTATCATTCAAACTTCAAGCTCCTGTTTTGTTTGTAATACTATCTCTGCCAAATATTCTCCTCTCCTTCAGTTTTGTGCGGGGATCTTTGTTCCTCGGAGTGAATTTGTAAGGAAAAGATCTCAGTACTGCAACCTTCAATGGCTGTGTAAGGGACATGGTTTGTGACCGGACCTCGTGGGTGCTCTCACAATACAAATAACCATCATAACTGATAATTACTTTGTGAAATGACAGGAATATTCAAATAGATGCAATGTCGACTTGCACCACCCAAAACAGACACAAGAGGGTGCAGTTGCTATTCTAAATTTCTCCTTTGCACAATGATGCCTGGAGATGTTTTTGAGTTTTTTCACTGGTGCTCTTAGCAGAAGGAGTTAGCTAATCAGGAGCATCCGAGTTAAAGTCCCATTGCTTGGGAGCAGTAAAAAAAAGAAACAAAAACAATTAGCTGGGAACAAAGGCATTCATATGTGGAATGTGCCTCAGGTGGCCTGTGTCCAGGATTCGTCACTGCTGGCTGCCTCACTAGTTTCCCCAGCTTGGGCCAGATACCGATGGCAAGAACAATGTGAACATGGGTCCATGCCCCTCGGCCCCATGGCGTGCTTACAGAACACAGGCCCCCCCATAGTGCTGGCGACAATCTGTGGCAGTTGATGGGAGTTACACAAGTAAGCAAAGTATCTTGCGTAACTCCTGTTGACTTCATTACTTCCATCTCCCCTGCGCTGTGCCAACAGCAAAAACGTCTCCGTTGACACAGAGCCGCACCACCTAAGGAAGCGGTGTTACTAGATTGACTTCCGGATCGACTGCACGTGTCTTTACTGCTACTCACTCGAACCAAATAAATTGATCTGATGGCAGTGAATTTGCTGCTGTAGTTGTAGATGTAGCCAGAGTAACATGCTCTTTCCCCAGAGAGGTTCCACGCCCTAGGGGTACAGGGCCAGTCCAGGAGCATGGAGAGCCCAGCATCACAAGGCTTCATGGATTAGAGGCTTTTAAGGAGCATGTCCTGTCCTTCCGGTAATACAATGCAAGTGTTGGGCAGGCCTTTCTCAGAGTGAGCTATGGCTACGCTCTCGGGGCCCAGGGCTGAATAAAGTGTAATGCAGGACTGTGCCCTGTGGGTATCTGACCAGGGCAGTGTGGAAAAAGGCAGGTTGCGAGGCAGGGCTCTCTGGCAGATGAGTCTTTGCCCATGTGCATCCATGGCCTGAGTGCTCCCTGACCTTTTGGGGTGGAGCCTGCCCCTCGTAAGGGCCTTCTGCTCCATCCTTCTTCTGAAGTTGCCAGTTTGGGGTCTCCACCCTGAGCCGGGCATGTGGTGGGGCCATCGGGAGTGAGCACCTGTCACCTGGGAATGGTGGGTGCTTCTGCTCCCAGTCTCGAAAACAATCTCCTGTTCTGGGCTTGCCTCCTTGAGCCATTTTATGGGGTGTGAGGTGGCTGTGATTCCATGCAAATGTGCAGTGTTCACCTTGGGGACGTGCAGGTGGGGGTCCTGTCGGCTGAGCCCTCTGCCCTGAGCAGTGGGGAGATCCAGGCCCATTCGGGAATGGCTGCTGGAAAGGGGGGCAAGGTGTGGGCAGAGAGTGGGTGAGGCAGAACGGACATAGACTTAAGCACAATCTTCATCCATCCAATCAGGTGCCTCATCTCCCTCCTGCTCCCAGGAAGCATAGCAGCAATTTCATTAGTGCAGACCTGGGTTTGCAACCCACGTCTCCCAGACCCTCTGCCCCATTCTTGGTGCTGCTGCTCCCTGTCCTTTGCACAATGTGGGAGCACACCCCAGGCCCTCATCTACCATCTGGACCTGCTCCTGGAACCATTGACGCTGTTGTAAAGGCTGGCAGAAACAGCTGAATGAGAGCAAAATTAATAGTACCATGAAGATCTGAGTTTTATGGATGATGATACCTCGTGCTATTGTGACCCAGTTCCCTTTCTGTTGCCAGGACCATTTGCTCTGTTTGGTCCAGCAGAACTCAGTGTAACTGGTCTGAATCCAGCTCAACAGTTATAGCTGAGCATTACTTTCCCCCCCATATCATCCTGCTATTCCAAATGTGCAATCTGCAGGCTACACAGTGAGCGTTCGCTTCTCTGAAGGCGCGTGCTAGTTTTCTCTCCTTGGATCAGCTTGTGCAGCAGGCTTGCCTACAATGCTGAGGGCTTGTTTGGAGGGAAAGATCTGGCATAGGCCTCCTTTCCCAGCTTTGTCACAAGTGGAGCACGCTGAGCATTTTGGGGTGAACTGAAGACTTGCAGTGGGAACACAATGGAGTCTGCTTGTCTGCTGCTTCCCCCTTTGGTAACAATCTAGAAGTTGCTTCAGAGTTCGCTGTCACGGTGCAGTGTTTGCCCATAAATTACAGCTTGTTTCCTCAATGGGCATCGGTGAATGTTATTCCGTGCCAGACCAAGCAAAGACAAGTCCCAGGAGGGTACAGAATGAGGTGTGTCTGCTGATAGTGGCTGGGACAATGAGCGCTGAAGATTATTTGAGAACGTCCACGGTGCTTTGTGACAGCGGGCAGATGCTTGACCTGGGAGCCGCGTCACCGCTTTAATCTCCTACCCGTTTACAGGGCTAAGTGGCAAAGGATGTCTGAAGGCAGGTTCCCCAGTGCAGAGAGGATCTTCTGAGAAGGCCAAGGTGCTAGGGGGATGGATTGTAGCCAGGTCTGTGTTTCATTCTTTCAGTCTGCTCTGGTTTTTGGCTGCAGAGGCTGCTCTGGTGCAGCCAGACAGGTGGCTGGGTGTCTCCAGTTGCTGAGAGAGGCAAGGAGGGGAAGAACTATGGGGCTTTGGTGTGTGCCGGCATGTTTCTGCCTAGATTGGACCAAGTCCTGCTCACCTTCCAAATGTTGCATTCAGGTGAACTCCTCTGGGTTTCTCTCAGCAGGGACTGAGCAAATCTTGAGTAACAGCTAGCTGAGGACAGCAGGGTCTGCCCCACCAGGTTTTCTAAACACTTTTTTAAAACAGAACGGGGAATGCCACAAAGTGCCTCGTTCAACCTTGGAGGGATGGGTCCCGATCCTGTGATGCACCTAGCCCTTCTGTGACCACCCTCACTTCCCTGTGATGTTGGTGAGTGCTCAGCATCATGCAGGATCAGCCCTTACATCATCAAACCATAGGAACATAGTGCTGGGAGGGACCTTAGGGGGCCATCAAGTCCAGCCCCCATCGCTGAGGCCGGACCAAGGAAACTGAGACCTTTCTGACGGGCTGATCCGGCTTGTTGATTCTACACCCTCTTTTGTAAGCCTATTCCTGAGCTGAACTAGCTGTCTAGTGAGCAACCGATGCGCTGAGTGTCCCTACTCTCTGTTTGCCAGACGCTGGGAATGGACAAGGGGATGGGTTACTGGGCAGATGGCTGCCTGGTCTGTTCACGCACCTGGCATTGGGCATTGGCCACTGTTAGCGGACAGGATACCGGACTAGATGGGCGTTGGTCTGACCCAGTATGGCCCGTCTTATGGTCTTAAGGCTTTCCTATTCCCTATCCTAAACCTCTCTTACTGCACATTAAGCTCACGACTTTTTATCTTACCTTTGGTGGACAGGGAGAGCTGGTCACCATCTTCTTTAGAACAGCCCTTAACATATTTGAAGCCTGTTAGCTCCCACCTCAGTTATGTTTTTCTCAAGACTAAACATGGCCAGTTCTTTTTAAACCTTTCCTCCTAGGTCAAACTTTCCCTTGTTAAGTGTAACTTATTTTGTGCCTTTGCCTTTCTGATTTTGTCTCTATGTGCTTGTGCTGCACCTTAGCACGTCTCCTTAGCAAATTGTCTGAATTTCCACATTTTGTAGCATTCCTTTTTGATTTTCCAATCATTAAAGAGGTCCTGATAGAGCCACATTGGCCTCTTCTTATTCTTTCCATCCTTTGCATGGGGATAATTTGTGTCTTTAATATTGCTTCTTTGAGGAACTGCCCACTCTCCTGAACTTCCTTTTCCCTTAGGTTTTCTTCCCACAGGACCCTACCTACCAGTTCTTCTGGGTGTGTTGCAATCTGCTTTTCTGAAGTTCATTGTCCTTATTTTGCTGCTCTCACTCTTCCCTGTCCTCTGTCATTTCATGATCATTTTCTCCCAAATGGCCTTCCCCCTTCTACTTTTCCAGCAGATGTTGGGTAGTCAAAGTGCCCCGTTCCTACCAGCTCTGATGTTTTAGATATTTTGTTGATATTTGTTCTAGAAATGCCTCATCTGCCTCCTTTTCCTGAACTGGTGATCTATAGCAGACTGCTACAGTAACATCACCCTGGTTTTTTTTTACCCCTTTTATCTTTACCCAGAGACTGTCACCTGGGTTGTATGTCTCACCTCCTTCTGGACCTCAGAACAAGTGTATATATTCTTGCAGTACGATGCAACACCTCCTCCCTGTTACCCTGCCTGTCTTTCCTGAACCATTTATAGCTCTCTACGCCAGTGGTCCAATCAGGAGACGTTTCCCACTAAGTCTCTTGTGTTGTCGGTTAAGCCATAATTAGCTCATATACTAATACTTCTAGTTCATCCTGTTTATTCCCCATCTCCTTGCGTTTGTGTACAGACATCTAAGACGATGAGCAGATTGCTCCACTGATTTCTCTTTTGTTGCAGCTATGACTCTTAATTTTCCATGTTCTCCCCCAGCATCTAACTCTCAGTTAGGGCTGTCTTTTTTACACTTACCTGTGGGCTTTTGTCCCACCCCACCCTTTGCACTGAGTTAAAAGGCTTCCTTGCTAAATTCGTGGATGGGTCTATGAGGATGCTGCTCCCTTTCTTGGTTGGGTGGACCCAGTTTCATTCTGCTTTCCTTAACCGGCTTGCAAAGCTGGAGGTGAGCAGGGTGTTGGTCTTTTACTGAGGTGTTGGGCTGTCCAGGTGCCACAGTGATGGGTACCATAAAACACTGCAGTGCTAGAAACCTTATGGAGACCTCTATCACTGCAGGAGGAGGCTCAGCTATTTTAGAGGCCCCATGTGATGAGATTCTGGCGTTTATTTTCCTTCTTTCTTCTCCCTTCTGTTTGAATACTTGGCAGCCTGCTCCTTGGCCCCCACTTCCTTTGGTATCACAGCTAGCTCCTTGCCAACACTTGGAAAAGTGGCTAGTGATCTTGGATCCTCCGAGGGCCTGATTTTTGAAGAAGCCTTGCTCACCACTGCCTGGAAACCAGGCCCCTTTGCAGCGTCTCATGTGTTGGGTAGCTGAAATAAATATCACTGATCCTGTCTGGCAATGTTGGCATAGCTCTTTACACATCTGTAGATCTTTACCTCTCTGAAAGTTGCTTTGGGGATCCTTTTGTGTGTTCCTGGAGATGGTCACTGGGTTGGGAACAGCTTCTTCCACAGCCGCACTTGGAACCGCCACTAATTCCTCAGTTCGTTCCCACCCCTCTGTCTCCGTCTCCCGCCGTGCTGTCATCGGCTCCTTGGGCTGATGAGATTTCAGCACTTCCTTCGGTTCACCCAGCAGCAAGATGGATCATGCAGCAAGGCAGACAAGCCACAGGCTAAAGTCTGTCTCTTTCAATATCGTTTTCAGCCCTAACACATCTCGTGGTATTGAGAAGGAATGTCGTTTCCCAGGGGAATAACAATAGCTAGTGTAAAAGTCAGCGTGCTGTCTTGGAACCTGAGTGGCTGGACCATGCCTTGATGCAAAGGAAAAAGATGATGCCAATGTTTCTCTTTCTTTTTTGTTATAATTCCATTTTCTAAAGTATACAGAAAATGATCTTTCCAAGGAGTTGCTTTGTTTTGCTGTCAGCACACTAAGAATGCTTCCCTTTTTCTCATCTCTGGAGCCCATCTCACAGTCTTGAATGAGGAGTCAATCATTGTGGTTCTTAATCAGAATTCCTGGCCTGGGCTGCTTTGGGGCCAAGATCTGGGCTAATGCCAGATGAATATCCTAAGGTTTGAAAGTGAAGTCCAGCTAGCTTCTTGGGTGGGCAAAGCTGGGTCGGAAATCAGGTGGGAATGCAGCATTTCACTTTTGTTCCTGCTTGTGACCCAGAAATGCAGTAAGAATGGATAGCTGGGAAAAGATAGCAAGACTTTTGGAACTTCCATGTGCAATCAGGTTGGATGTGGGGTGTGGATGAAGATTCAGCAGAAAAAGGGTATTTCTCAGGCCCGTTCACTTCTGCCTGAGCTCAGAAGATGACTCACAGTAATGTCAGAATGCAGACTGGGGAGACAAGAGCTCCATAGTGTTGATCTAACGTTTCCAGTGAGTGACCTCAGGACACATCTGTAAGGGTGTGTCAACACAGCAACCCCCCTCACTCCCAGCAGCAAGTCCGTGTGGCTACTTTTAGTCCCATAGTGCAACCCCCCCGCAAGCCTAACTCAGTTGATCAGGGCTCAGATGCACCGCTGACTTTTTTGGCATTTGTTCAGTAGACGTATCCTCAGTGTCTCATTTCCTTTGACTTGCCCATCATCCAGGCTGTGCAGTGAGGCTGAGTTCATTCATGTTTCCAAAGCATTTTGATGATGATGAACCAAATCCTCCCCTGGTGTCAGTTGGGTGGGTCCATTGATGTTAACGGACACATGCCAGTTTCCACAAGTTGAGGATCTGCAGCCGAACCCTGAAGTGTTGCCTAAGTGTAATACCATTAGATGGCTCCCATTAATAAAATGCTGTATCCTTTTGGCCTAAAATCACCTTTATTTTGGACTTAGGGAAATGCACAGCAAGAAGAAAGAACAAAAGTAAAGTCTTCATCTGAGGGTCTAGTGCAGGGGTCTCAAACTCAAATCACCACAGAGGCCGCATGAGGAGTTGTATGTTAGTCTGAGGGCCACACCACTGAAACCTTTTCATACAACAATACTGCAAATTTTGGCAACAGTAGTGTCGTTACGGGCCACAGGAAATGGCTGTAGGGGCTGCATGCAGCCCACATGCCGTGTATTTGAAACTCCTGGTCTAGCGGATGTTTCCTCTGTAACAGGCTGCCTTTGAACTGCAAACAACATGGCAGCTACCTCTGTCACAATGGCACATTCTCCTATGAAGGGGCGCCGTGGTGGGTGACCACCCCACGCTACAACTGCTGGGGTTAAGGTGGCCAGGTACACCAAATAACTGCACGTGGAGGAGGAGCCGGGAAGCAGGGATTATTTAGAAATGAGGCTCAGATGGACTGGAAGAGGAAGACCCTGTATAAAACCTAGCAGCTGAAAGCAGAAAGGGGCTGCAGGGAGGTAGCCTACCATTGCTTTTTGGGTGTAGGGAGTTGTGTGGCTGGCAGACTCAGAGCCGGAGAGGTGGGAAAGGTTCGGGGGAAGCTCAAGGGACAGAGCCGTGCAGACCGTGGCTGCTGGAGAGCTGGGTTTCGGAGCTGGAACCTGGTAGACGGCAGGTCTGGGTTCCCCATCAGCCACTGGAGAGTTGGCTCAGGGGCAGTTTGCCCCAAGAGACTTTGCTACACGGGAAGGGGAGGCCATAGTGACCCCCAAATCACAAAGGTGAAGCTGCTGCTCCTGGAGCAGCCAGATGAGATGACGGGGAAGAGACCGCCAGAGGAGGGCACAGCACCTGTAAGAAGCTGACTCTCAGAGCGGCCCGGGAAAGGTGCCCCAAGCAATGAGTAGACCCTGTGATGGGCCTCCATTGTGCTAGGTGCTGTACACACATAGAGTTCAGTAAGAGAGTCATTGCCCTGAAGAGTTTACAGTCTAAAGAGACAGAGTTGGAGGTGAAACAAAAAGCGATGGGAATAGACCCTGTCTCTTCTGAATCCCAGTCCAGTACTTAGTCACTGGATTAGATAGCCTTGCTCTCTCTGTCCTTCCTGCAGATGGCTCTTGGTACGTGAAAGCCACCACATACAGCAAACCAAATCATAACTGGCAGAGCTGGTTCCACAGTCCCATTGTTAGGGGAGGCAAGTGGGTATTTTGTGGCCATTTGCTGCTATTTAAAGAACATACCATTTTCCCTTCCAGGATTCTAGGGGCTTGTTGGCCCCTAGAAAATCTTGGCTTTTAAGAATCTTTTTTTTAACTAAAATTTGACTTCCATTTAATTTTTTTTTTGGGTCTTGTAATTTCTATAAAGGCCAAGGACTTTCCAACCTGCTGCTGTTAACTTTGTATGTATTTTGGCCTTTCTGATAGTTTGGGAGCAGCAAGAGAGCCTTGTTCTCTTAGTGGCACTGGGCCTGATAACAGGTGCATAGCTCCATGCAGCCCAAAGTAATTATCCACTTGGGTGCATGATTCAAAATTGATAAGAGGATGTATTCTCTGCACCTCCTCACCCATGCAATCTCCCCAGGACCCACTCAGAGCTCATGTTGTTGAGCCCAAGAACCAAGCCAGGTTCCAGAAGAGGTTGAACATTTCTGTGGTAAGAAGGCTATCTTATTCTAATTGTTAATGCTAACCAAACATTTTGGAATTGACCTCAGCCCTCATACTTCAGCTGATCTTTAGCAGTTAGAGTATGTTTGTTTGGCAAAGAAAAACCTGTGGCACTGAGTCAAAGCCCCGGTCAAATTGACTCACAGTGTAGGCATTCCTACTTGGGCTAAGTCTGGGTCCTGAGGCCTCCCCCATCTCACCTGATTTCAGGGCCAGGCTCCAGCCTGAATCGGATCTTCTGCATTGACCTGGACCTTGACACTTGGCACCAAATGTTTTTTATTGCAGTGTAGATGTACTCTTAGGTCTCAGCAATGAGGAGGAGACCTAATTTGGGGGCAGATTACCCCAGCTGCTGGTGCTGGTTTCTTATGCCTTCTTCTGTAGCATCTGGTGGTGGGTACTGTCGGAGACAGGTCACTGGACTAGATGAACCTTGAATCTGAGCCAGTCTGGGAATTCCTGCATACCATGGTTGACGCCTGTGCTTGCGGTAAAAATGGGAACATTTTACACTTATGATTGTGCTGCTAAAGGTTTTGACAATCTGGTCCTAGAGGTTCACTAAACTGTTCATTATCAGGGATCTTTGCAGCCCTGTTTAGGTTTCCTGTTTGGACAGGAATGTACCTGTTTTTTGCGGTAACCTTTCCTAGGACTCCACAAAGCACCTGAGTGCCCTGTTTATTGCTTATAGTTGCCCATGCTGGGCTGTGATGAGACTGGAGTTTATCCAGCACCCTCCATCCTGCATCGTTAAGCCCTGGCTTTGTTATTAACTAATGACAGTTCAAACTTAATAAGAATATTTTGCTTAGTTGAGCAAAGGAGTGAATTTAACAAGATAAAGGGCTCCAAGGATAAAAACCGAATTATGTTACCAAGCCTATGTAAACTTCGCTACTTGTTCAAAAAGTCATTAATTTCCTTCCCGGTAGCCTCAGGCTGACCTTGGTTTGGTTTCTTTCACGACTCAAAGTGGACATACCTCTTTGACCTCCACACAAATGGCTGGAGTGAAAATTGAAAATGTCAGAAAGGGAGAGCAACTCATTTTCTTAATAACACAAAAAAATAGAAAAACCCTATAGAAATTAAATTATATAAAAAAAATGACTGGCGGACATTAGGAAGTTCTAATTATTGTGATTCTTTTAGGCATGTTAATTGGGATAAAGCAGCAGTCTGACCCAAGATCACACTGGGAGCAATAGCTAATATAGATAGATGTACACAGAGACAGATTTGCCATACGTCCTTACTGTTTGAATACACAGGGCTGCATCCTCAGCTGATATAAAACTGATTTGCATCAGCTGATGATCTGGGCCAGAGACTCGGCTGGAGTTTGTGCACCATGAGAGAGCAGGTACTGAACCAGACAAACCTTTTCTTGACCAGTATGGCAATTCCTCCCTCTCTTTCTCCTCCCAGTGCTAAAAATGGTCTGAAACAATGCATGTGCTGGGGAAGGGGTGGGTCTATCCTAGTCTGAGAGCTCCAGTTTTGGTAAGACTGCATAAAATACACTCTTCAGCGACCAGCTTGACTTTTTTGCTATTATTTTTTGTTTGGGTCTGTCACCCTGGCCAGCCCTGCGCTTTAAACACTGACACGCACATCATTTCTTCCCTTCAGTCAAAAGTTTTTTCTAACATCAGATCGAGACCTCCCTACCCCCCCACTGGTGGTCCTTAGGTGTGTTACCAGATAGGAGAGAAGGTATACAGACCAACCTGGAAATCTCACGTGGTATTTTTACCTCCCAGCAGTTGTCTGAACCAGAGAGGCTTCCTGCTGTGTGAAGGACCGGGAGTTGGTTAAGAGTCAAGGAGGCAGATAGAAAACATCTGGCTCCTAATCAGCAGCTCTGGCAACATACTAGGCGCTGCCATGTGGTGAGGGGCTTGGGATCATTAATCCCATCTGCAAGCTGAAGTCCAAATGTCGTGAGGTCCCAGCTCTTGAACCCAGGCCTGGGGATCTCCAGATAGTTGTCACCTTCTGGCTGTCCCTCAATGGCGACTGAGACGAGCGAGTCAGACTGTCATCTCAGCCAATGCACCATGCATAAGAGTCCTGCTTAGAGGATCCACCAATTGTTCCAACCACGTTATTTGAACCAGGAGGAGGAACATGAGCAGAGGGTGGTTGCCTATGGTGGACGCCGTGTATGCCTGTCTCCTGCATCCAACTTTCCTTCTGGTTCCTGGCTCCTGCCATCAGCCTGCATTCGCTCTGGGTCCTTCCAGGATTTTGCTGAATGCTCGGTGCTGGCCTTTCCTCTCCCTTACACCTCACCTCCAATCCTTCATACCCAGTCCTGGTTCTGACCTGGCCTCCAGCTTCTGACCCCGATTCTGGCTTGAGCCCCAGCTCTGGTAACTGGCAGGTGACTCTGGTGCTGACCCATAGCTTCGTTCTCCAATCTGGATGCCTGCTTCACCCACTAGACCTGACTCCTGCTCTGACTGCTAGACCAGACCATTCTACATCTGGGTCCAAACCAAAAACTGGGGTTGGGGTCAAAGCAAATGTAAAGTCTCAGTGCCCATGTGGGCATGAAGAGAAGAAATGTCTTGTGTTTCTTGCCAGGGTCAAAGAGTTCGTCAGTCACTGGCTGGTCATTTCTGCCCTGATTGTTTAGGGTTAACCATCTGCACACTGGGTCAGGTTTCTAACCATCAGAGGAGTGACGTCCTGGAAGTGAAGTTCCAAAGGGAGCTGTGAGGGCAAAAAACCTACCTGGGTTCAAAACTGAGCTGGATAAATTTATGGAGGGAGGGCTGGTATGACAGGACAGCCTAGTTGGGCAGCTGGCTGATCTTTGAGCACTGGTGGTGGTTATGCCAATGGCCTGTGATGGGATGTTTGATGGGGTGGGTTCTGAGTTATTACAGAGAATACTCTGGTGGGTGTCTGGCTGGTGAGTCTTGCCCACATGCTCAGGTTTAACTGAGCACCTTATTGCAGTCGGGAAGGAATTTTCCCCCACGGCAGACTGGCAAGGCCTCGGGAGGTTTTTCGCCTTCCTCTGTAGCATGTGGCATGGCTCATTTGCTGGTGGATTCTCTGTGCCTTAAAGTCTTTGGAGACTAATAACTCAGACCTAGGTTAGAGGTTTATTCCAGGAGTGGGTGGTGAGATTGTGTGGCCTGCATTGTGAAGGAGGTCAGAGTGGGAGATCATCCCAATTCTTTCTGATCTTAGAGTCTACAAATCTATGATTCACACTTGCAGGGCTCAGGCTGCAGGCTAACAGTGTAGACGTTCAGACCTGGGCTCTGAGACCCTCCCACCTTCAAAGCCTGACCGTCTACACTGCATTTTCATAGCCCGGCTAAGTTAGCAGACTCTGGCTAGCTCAGGCCATGTCATGGGTCTTTTATTGCCATGTAGATGCTCCTGGCGAGAATAACAAAGGGCTTGTCTTCACTGCAGCAGTTACCTCAAGTTGGCACATGCAGGTAAGAGCGCAGTGGCTGTCCACACTGACACACGCAACCAGCACTCGGGAGCCATGCCGCCTGGCTAGCATAACAGGTGATGAGTTGTAATGTGAGCTGCTGCCTGCTCCACGCACACACTAGTAGCTCCAGACAGCAACACTTGAGTTTAACCTCCACTTGAGGGTATGTTGACACTGCCAAAAAGCAACCAGCCAGACTTGGCAGGGAGGCTGAGCCCAACTCCGTAGACCCAAGCTAAGATTGCTGCTGCAAATCCCCCCCCCCTTTTCTTTTTTTGCTGTGTAGGTGTCCTCTGACAGGCTAGCTGGAACACACCACGTAACTCGAGCTAGAGATTTTTGCGTGTGGCTGGGAGTCAGGTTGGGGCAATCTTCAGGTTATAGTTCGCACTAAATGCAATCAAGAGAAGTCCAGTACTGAGTCAAATTCTGCTCCTGATTATACTGCCGTTCACTCAATTGACTTCCATGACATCAGAGATGAGCAGATGCTTTATAGACAATAGTTTGGGTCCAATTTGGTCTTTGTGAATCATCTCCCTGGTTTTTTACCTTTTATAAATTTGTCCATTGTTCAACACGATTGGACAAATGTTTTATGCAAACACGTTTCAGCCTTACAGCCTCTTGGCTGTGGCTGTTTGCTTCAAGTATCCACTGATGTTGAATGTGCTGTGGCTGGTCACGTTTCTGCTCACCAACTGGTGTTCATGGGTTTGAGTCTTGATTGATATCACAGATCTCCAGATCACCCAATTATGGGAAGATGCCTGATCTATCCAGCCAGGGCATCCAAAAGCGAGGGGATGTTATACTGGACAGTGCCCACGTTGCTCCCTTGTATGCCATTAGCTGTGAAACCGTTGTGCCTTAACCATGTGTTTTGTAACTGTGTTAGTCCCGTGATAGGAAAGAGACACAGGCAAGGTGGGAGAAAAGTAATACCTTTCATTGGAGCAAACGCTGTTGGGGACAAGCTGTCAAACTCATACAGATCTAGAAGAGCCTTGTGTTGAGCTTGAAAGGTTGTGTCTCTGTCACCAGCAATAAAAGATGTCATCTCGCCCACCGTGTGCCTTCACCTTGTCAGCCTGCTGACTGACTGGATAATTGACATCTTTTGTGACCAAGAGGAGGACTGACACAAGGTACTTCTGGTGCCAACCGATCTTTGCACAAAGGTCTGAGAATATTAAAAATCATTTTCATTTATTATTATTCATATTACTATAGAGCCTAGGAGCCTCACTCATAGACCAGGATCACCATGTGCTAGGCATTACGCAAAAACAGAGCAAAGACAATCCCTGACCCAAAGGACATGCAATTGAAGCATAAGACAATAGATGGAGACAGA
Organism: Podocnemis expansa; assembly: GCA_007922195.1. Taxonomy (NCBI): domain Eukaryota; kingdom Metazoa; phylum Chordata; order Testudines; family Podocnemididae; genus Podocnemis; species Podocnemis expansa. The sequence goes on along the minus strand of ML682107.1, from coordinate 2,289,049 downwards.
CCAATAGGGACCGTTGGCTTCAATGTGGTCGTGGCGCGAGAAGCAGAAGCCATGGGGCAGCAGGATTTCTCAGTGGCATTTCTGCCTGGTCACCCGGACCTCCTCCAGGGCAGCCCATGCTTGAGGGGGAGTTTAACAAGGTGTGGCCTGAGCTCCCTGTGATGTTAGCCCAGCTTCAATGCATAGAGAGGGTTGCATTAAATAGGCTTTTGGTTCCCCTGCTATAGAGTGCCTAGCAAAGTAGACAGGCCAACTCTAGCTTAGTTTTTGGATGCTCATGGCTTGTCCTTTGACTGTGGGCCCAGAGAGATGGGTGGAAGATAAAGTTCTTTTTACCCCATCTCTCTAGGGCTAGACACTCTCTGGCCAGATAGTAGCTATGTAAAAAGCATCCCACCTAGAATTAAAATATTCTGCTCCCTGAGAATTAAGCTGATGGGTTACTAAAATACATATCCCATTCGCTTCACTTTGACTTTTCCCTTCTTCCCCGGTGAGTGGAATTTCAGGCATCACCACCATTCGTATGCCTTTTTCTGCCTACAGTAACAACCTTCCCCTTCCATTTTATAAAACAGGGTCTATGCACTTCACATAATCTAATTCTCAGGCTTTTAGAATCATCATTTTGTTTAAAAAGAATTGCTTTAATTACATCTCAGGTTGTGACAAACCAGTAAGGGGCAGTAACTATTTTTTTTTTTTGGTCATTGCATAAAATAAATTTAGATTGAAAAAGCTTTCTGATTTTGCTTGACATGCAAAAATGAAGGGTAATTAGATGAAAGTTGTTTTTTATCAGAATCCCTGTCCTCATCCTTCTGAGAGCACACCTTCCAATAGAGAAAATCCAACAGCATCTAGAAAAAATTAAAGACTTATTTCTCATCACTCTGATAATAACTTCATCTATCTTTATTCCAGGCTGTATCACTCCTAGCAGAATTCATGCATCTAAAGAGAAAGGATAGGTGACCCATTTCACTGAGTTTGCTTAATCTAAGAGACTCTGTCAAAGCCATGAGGTGTTGACATTTGTTTTCAGTTTGTGGTGTGTGTTAATTAGGGAGATAATGATGGGAAACATTCACAGCTAGTCTGAGCTTGCCGGAAAAATGTTTAGCCCAAGGAAAATTTAAATATTTTTTCCCCGGCTGCTCAGATCTGACTTTTAAAGCAATTAGTGAAGGTTTATGTGTTAATCAGTCATATTTACACACTCACTTTGGGATCTAATCTTGTGCTTCCAAATTTATCTCTTTCCTAGTAATATTCTTCATTTTGGTATGTAAAAATATATGCCCCATTGGATACTTCCTTCCTTCCATCCCTGTGCTTTCTCCATTTGAAGCAAATGATTTCATTCTGAATTTTATACCAGATTTTATTTTACATAAATGGATTCAGCATCAGCTGATCAAGATTTTTACACTCCGCTGTCTTTGTTATGATCATTCTTTCTTGCTCTTTATTGGTTTGCACTGAAGATGTTGGCACAGAGGATGCTGGTTGTTTGTAGCCATCTTTACTTTGATTCCAGGTTCCAAAGGCCAGCCGTGTTAGTCTAGTTCAGCAAAAAAAGCAAGTGCCACAGGACTCTGATTCCAGTCATTGATAGTTTGCCTTGTACAGAGCTCAGCACTTGATAAGTAATATTGCAATGTGCCCAAATGGAAATTAGCCCATTTTCAAGTAGAGGTCAGTCTACTTCCCACACCCCCAGTGCAAGTAGGAATTTTTCTTGCTTATGCTAGGGGTTTGTCTGGGGCCAGCTGCCTCAGTTGGCCATTAATTGCTGGAGTCAAGGACACATTTCTGAGGAGTCAAGGCCATAGTCCATGAGAATAAATTGGAGATGAATTCATGATAAATTCAGCCCCTTTTCGGTTTGGAAATTATTCACAAGTGGATCCTGATTTTCTGCAAATGGGTTTGTTAATCTGCTAAATGGTGTGAGCTGGATGAGGGCAGAGACGTACTTTCACCTCTTCTGATGAGCCCTGCAATATGACAAGCTGCCGCAGTCTGGCCGTATATATATGTTTCTGTTTCTGTAGGACAAAGGACCTTACTGACATGTAATGGGCTATCTGCCTCACACGGGCACTGATGGGGTTAAAAGCAGATGAGGGAGGCTGTGCAGGGAGCAGCCAATTTGAGGGAGGCTGCAAGGAGCAGCCAATTAAAGCCTGAAGACCAATATAAAAAGAGCTACAAGACCAGAGGCATAGTTGCTGCAGGGAGTCGAAGGGAGAGGACTGAATTTCTAGTGGGCTGGAGGAGGGCATCACTTTGGATAGGGCGGGTGCTAGCAGGGGAGCTCGAGAAAGAGCTCCTGGCTGGGTGCTGGGACTTGTGAGCTCAAGGTCCTGAGAAGAGGGGGAAGAAAGTGCTGGGGCCACAGGGAAGTGACTCAGGGGATTGGAAGCAGCACGGGTGGGAAGTTAAGGAGATGCAGCAAGGCTCTTAGCTAAAAGATCCTTGGGCAGGATCCTGAGGCTGGATCCTGCTCCCTACTCGCCATCAAGGAAGGGGCTAGATGCTTGAAATGAGCTCCTTCTCCCCTGCAAGGTGAAACACAGAGACAGTGACACCAGTGGTGCAGTGTGATATCTGGTGCCTCGGGGGCCAAGCGTGCATTTGGGCCCCCTCCGCAGGCCTCACTTGGTCCCCCTCCTCCTTGCACAGGGCAGGAGGGGTCTCTAGCTCCCACAAGATGGTGCTGCCCCTCTGCTGCCCTAGGAAGTGGGGTGGTCCATGCCTGACGTGGGGTACACCACTTACCTCTTCCTGCATGGGCTTTGCTGATCCTCTGAGCACTTATCCAGCATGGGGCATCCACCTTTCCTGCTCCAGTCCTGCAGCCCAGTGTTGGTTTGGATGGAGTGACCTTCCCTGGTCTGGAGGGGTGGGAGTACAGGAGGGTCTGCCAGGTGATGATGTGAAAGCCAGAAGTATGGCGGGTTCCTAAAAAATTTAGATACATTCATGAAGGACAGGTTCATCCATGGATTGGTGACTGAGGTAGTTGGATTAAAGCTTTTGTTAGCCAAGATGGTCAAGGATGTATCTCTGTGCTCAGGGTGTCCCTAAACCTCTGACCACCAGAAGCTGGGACTAGATACCAGGGGTTGGGTCACTCAAAACTTGTCCTGTTCCGGTCATTCCTTCAGAAACACCTGGCACCGGCCACCACCGTAAGACAGGATACTGGGCTAGCTGGGCCACTGGTCGGACACAGTATGGCTGTTTCCATGGTCTTGTATAAATGGAAGCACACTGAAGTGTGAGAAAGGTACATGCTTAGCAATGCTTCCATCGCGGCACTCAAAGAACTAGGTCAAAGCTAGTTTTGTATGTTCACATGAGCTGCAATCAACCCCATGATTGCAGAATTGATAGGCTCCTACATGCCCAAGTCACTTTTGGAAGTAGGATTTAGTCTCATGAGGCACTCAGGACCAGATTTCAGGAATGCCTTGGGTGTCAGGCATCTAAATACCTTTAAAATGTGACCCATGTAGGCCCTTTTGTAAATTTTACTCTTTCTCTTGTTTGAAAATAGGAGTGGGGAAATTTCGGCGGTTGTGTTTCTGGACTGTGCCTAACTGCCACTAGTGGAATTGTCCGATAAAACAAGATTCCTCTCTGCAGACCCCTGAAGCCATGAAGCTGGAAAGCGTCACTCACTGCCAACTCCCTGAGCTTCCTATCACCACCAGCGGACAGGATGTGTCCTGGGAAGCCTGCGAAGGAGCACTGGTGGAATTTTCAGGGGCTCTCCCTGGGTTTTTCCAAAGGAACGGGAAATTAGCCAATTTGAATTATGATCCCAAGGCATTGTCACCTGCCTCCGTGAGTAACTTGGGGATGTATCGTCATGTCATGTCTTCCTTACGGCACCAGTGAAATCACATTAAATCTACTACCTGTAGGGTCTTTGTTGTGTGGCTGAGTTTTGGAGGCTAGATCTGTTAACTACCCAATTTTGTGTAAACATCTGGTCTATTTAGCTTGTGTCTGCCTAAGATTCATTGAAGTTCAGTTGAGTAACATTTTGCATAATGTGGTGAGCATCTGCAGTTACTGTCTTGAGGTGATGGGGCTCAGAGCTGGAATGTGCTCATCTGCATACATAAATAATGCACGGAGCTCAGAGCCATGTGCTTTCTTGCCTCTTCAGGAGGGATCTCCTCACCAGCTATTATGGATGAGTCCTGACTTGAAAAGCGCCATGTCCTTTGTGCTGTCAGGGAGGTACTTTTCTTTCTGTTGGACTTCATAGGAGCACTCTTTTAAGTAACACACTTTACTGTCTACAGTAATGATTTGTTGCTTGTAAAACCACCGTGATTAACTACGGTTTAGCCTCCTGGTTTCATGTCTTATCATGTTTCATCTCCCACAAAAGACATTTACAGTCTATTTTCAACTTCAAAGCGAATGCTTTTTGCGTGAGTATTAAGGAAGGCAAATATTTAAACAGAACCTGTATGGTATTAGGCTCTCTTGATGTTCCCTGCTGACTGAAGATTGATGTCTGCCTCAAAAGGCAGGTTTTTCCTATTGTTTTATCATCAGTGATTAATATTTGATGTTCCCAGTGTTATATAGTGGCTGGTTGGCACAGGCTATTCTGACCGTGCTCTCTTTATGTCGTACATGTCTAGCTTTTATGCAATTCAATATAGGAAGTGTGACACTTGGCAGGGTCTCCTGATCTTATTGGAGCCACATGCCCAAGTTTTTTGAATTAAACTCATCTGGATGGTGTTAGGACTGGTGCCATGTTTTTCTTCTGGGCTATTATCTATCTACTGTCATTTTTTTTGACGCTTCATGGCACACATGCTAGGAAGAGACAATTCTGCTGTTGATCACGTTTTCGTTTAGTCTTTTCACAGCCCTTGTCTTCGATGGCGATTATTAGCAAGGTTGTTCGATAAAGTCCTGACAAAGTTTGGCACTGATGGAGCACTCTCTGTCCTCAAGAAACCTTTCTACACTTAGGGATGTACCTTCAGCTATGGTAAGTCGACAAACCTATGTGCTCTCCAAAGGAACTGTGCCGATTTGCCCCTGCTCAGGACCAACTCTGTTTGATCAAGAATTGGGGTTGTAGGTAGATTCTATTTTTATAGTAGGATTTTATTATTAAATGCAGGGATCTTAATTCTGGTCATAATTATGGTACTTTTGCAACCAAGTAATGCTTCCGGCTTAAGGGGAGTCACCCCTGATTCACATGTTTCTGAGTTTCGAATCAGACTGCACTGGAAGATTCTGAGGGACTATTTTAGGAATATCCTCTTCGTGGTTAAGATCATGAGCTGACACTTTGGGTCTGACAAAGTCATTTTATAAAGATGGGGAGCTGAGAACACTAATGGCCCTTAAGGACATTAAGATGTTTAGCTTTGCTAGAGATAGAAGCAATTTATGAAGATAGATATGGCCTCCACCAGTCATGAAAGTCGACCACAGTATATGGTCCTGTACCCTGTCCCATCCCTTTTCCTTGGAGAGTCCCTTCCATAGTCTAGAAGAGCTAACTCTTAGGAGATATTCCCCTTATATTCACCCTTAATTTCCTTGTCTTAGTATCATTTTATTACTCTCACCTCCTAGGAACACCCTATTAAAGCTCCCTAACCACTAGGGTTTGCTCCTACACTGAGTGGAATCAAGGGGAAAATGCCCTTTGGCAGCAGTGAGGCAGGATTGACCACTAGTCTTCCTTGCTTGGTGTTTTCACCCTTAAAGCATTTAACTTGCATGGCCATGCTCATGGCCATCTGGTGAATGAATCCCTGTTCCTAGCTCTTGTTTTATGATGATGGTTGTAATGAAGTGGTGGGACTAGATTGTGAGAGTGCAAGAGCTTAGCAAGCAGGACAGGTGATGCTGTGGATTGCTAAAGGAGACAGCTGGCTGCATGGCAGTCTGGCCAATCGTCCACCAGGAGCACACGTCTTTCATTAGGTGACCAGTTTCTTTCAGGAACAGTTTTAGATATAAACAAACTAGGTGGCCAGAAATCTCAATGAAAGGGGAATCAGAATGGATCACAGACTTTCCAGGGAAGGCCAGCAGTGTTGCTCTGAGGTTATTGTTACTGTGTTGTCTATAGGGTTTTCAAGGCCAGGAAGGAGCATTGTCATTGTCCTCTGACATAAGCCGGTTCATAGAATTTCATCCAGGGACTCGCAGGAGATTGGAGACCCAATGACAGGACAACAGAGAAAGTGGGTCTGGGGATGACGAGTGGATAAAAGGAGATAGTTATTGCTTTTGTGATTCCTGCAGAGACCCAGAAATAGAAGCTATTCGTCTTCCGAAGTGGATTCAACTAATTCAAAAGAAAGACATTGTTAGTCCAGAATACATGTGTCCCAAAGGGAACTCTTGCTGAAGAGCTTATTCCACAATAGCTATTCCAGTCATTTTCCTTATGTAGACAAGCCCTAATTTGATAAAGAGATTTTCCTGTGACCATTTCCCCTCCCATTCATAACCAGTTGGCTCCACCCCTTCCATTCATGACCAGCTGGCTCTACATCTAAACCAATGATTCCAGCTCTAAATCAATTCATGGTCATGTGGACCATGTCTCCACTAGCCATTGAATAAATCCTATAGTAGTTGCTTATGTGGAAAAATGATATTAGGAAAGCACCAAATAAATTGCATTGGAAGAAGCTAAAAATATGTCATCTGACTGGTCATCAGAGAGTCATAGAGTACCACTGAAGAACTGTTTCTTTGAAGCATCCTGTTTCTCCACCCTACTTTCCCCATCCCCACTGGGACCTGGTGCTCCTGGGCATTTGAAAGCCCTTGAACTATGGCTTGAGAAGCAGGTAGAACTAGATGATCATTGTTATTACATTATCCACATTCAGTGCAGTAGGGTGGATTTAATTTGATTAACAGACACCTCTTGGTATTCAAGGAGACACAGTCCCTGTTTGAATCATCGGCTAGAGCATTTCTCCATCCCCAGTGAGGGACAAGGGTGAGACTCATAATTCAGAATGAGAATTTGTTAGGGACTTGATAGGATCACAGAAGTTAGGGAGAAAAAAGATCTGTCACAGCTATTTATTTGTTTATGATAGTGCCCACTGTGTGCTTCCCAGACAAGAAGGAACAATCTTTGCTCATTAGATCACCCCATCCATTTCCACCTCCCATTCACCTCACACTGATGCAGGATTATTCGCCATAATGAATTCACCAGGGCTTTACCCAGTCAAACAGTGGACCTCTGACCCCTCCTGCTGGGAGATTAATCTACAGTAGCTCTCTCTCTAGGAGAGTTTTCCCTTCTCCATGCTTCAGTTTAAATTTTTCTTCCTTGGTTTCATTCCATTATTCCTTGGATCACGTCCTCTTTGTTGACACCTATTAAAATACACACCATCTTCTGTCTTGGATGACTGTACTAGAATCACTTTGAGCACCAGCACACAGTATATATAATCTACGGCTGCTATTTAGCAAAACAGAATATAGAATGTTCTTCGGTAAAGAACTTTCAACCCTCTACACTGCTTGAACCCCTTGAGAAAGAGGCAAAAATTGCTTTTTTCCATTGGACTTGAAAACATTAACATTTGCACAGTCACTGCTCTTTCTTAAAACATAATCAAGCTGAAAAAGCCATCAAATTCCCAGGTCAAACTTGTCAATGCAGGATGAAAATAGCCCAGAAACAAATCTTTTGCTTTGAACATGATGACATACTGGTATAGATTTGTCTGAATGCAAAACATATTAGACCGTGACCTACAAGGGCTGGCTCTGCTTATCATCTAGTTTAGATTTAATATAATTCAATTAAAATGAGTAGTAAATATAGCTCATTTTAATTTAGACAGAAGAGTTAGCATGGCTCTTGCCTTTAATTTCAGGAGTAGAAAAACTGCAGGCAACTTGCCAAAAATCTCTCGAAACCTTCATGTTCTCCACATTTCTTGGCTCTTACCCTAGATGATCAGCATGCCGGCTATGCTTCAGACCAGCCTCTAGTTAAGTTGTTCAGGGCAATGAGTCACAATATGCTTGTCTTATGTGGGCTGTTTACTGAAGTGGCTAAGTGGAAGGCTCAGCCCAATTTTTTTGGCGTATGACACCATTGTTAGAATGGATTGGAAAGACACCAGAATGGAATAAATGGACACAGTGCACTTAAGGGGAAAAGACCAGACAATGAGAACCTGGATAGATCAGTGGCTTGAAGATCCTAGCCAATTTCCAAAGGGGCAGCAGTGTTAGTCTAGTCCAGCAAAACAAACAAACAAAAAAAAAACCAACCAAGGGGTCGTGTGGCACTGAAAGACTAACAGATTTATTTTTCTCATGAGCTTTCGTGGGAGAAAATCCCGCTTCGTCAGATGCTTCGAAGATGGGTGAACTTTTAAGTTTTAAGCATCTGACGAAGCGGGATTTTCTCCCACGAAAGCTCATGTGAAAAATAAATCTGTTCGTCCTTAAGTGCCACACGACTCCCTGGTTTTTTTGAAGATTCTACCATGTTATAAAGACATTTTTTAAAACAAGTTTGCCTCTTTTATGCATCAGAGAGTAATAGAGACAGACATCTAGTTTTGTCTTTGACATATTGAAGTGGTGATGGGCCCAGATCTTTAAAGATATTTATGTGCCTAATTCCCATTGAAATCAATGGGAATTAAGTGACTTTGGTGTTTCACTGTCATAGTTGGCTCACCAGCAGCTGCTTATATGGTGACAACTGAAGCATTTTTTCTTTTCTTTACCCTCCTGCACCTTAAGGAGCATAGGGTGTCTACCAGTTTCTACCATTTATTTTGATCTTGTGCTAGTCTGTTGAGGCTTTTGAGTATATTGATTGATTTGGCTTCTTTTGCTATGTTTTGCATAACATTTCTCTAGGTTGCCCACTTTTGTTCTTTCCAGGTGGCATTCTTAAAGCATATCCTAAATATGTCCTTTGTCATCTTCTTGCCGCATTTGATGTTTTGGTTTGGTTTGGTTTGGTTTTCTTAGAATTTTTGATATTGCCAGAAACTCTTTCCAATGCATTCAGAAAATGTTCTGCAGGTGCTCACTTTGGAATGAGCTGATCTTCTGATCCAGTTATGTCACAGATTTCCATGTCTCTGCTCCATAAAGGAGGACAAATTTCAATTTTATGAAAGTTGTTTGATGCTTTTGATATTCATTGCTTGACTCTAGCATGGTGTCACCATCACTGCCCATCTCACTCCCTAGATAGATGAAATGACTTACTTCTTCTGTCACTGTTCAGTCTGAGCTGTGCATGTGTGTGTGCACACACAGGTCATGAAACCTACCCACACAACAAAATAAAATGCACACAAAAAAATTTAACAGCACTAATATTAGCACACACACAAAAAAATATTTTTCACACCCAAAGAAATTTTTTGCACATGCAGCTTACGAAAAATTAGAGGGAACATTGCTTATAGTGATTCTTTGTCAACAGTAATAGTTATTTTTGGGACACTGATAGCCATATGTTTGTCACTCCCTTCTTGATGAACAAACCAACTTATTTTTCTGTATCTGCCAGAAGGTTCCTTCGATTATGTGAAGTGTTGAACTAAGCAGTACAATGTCATTGGTAAAACTGAGGTCATTCAGTTGTGCGTTATCACTTGTTGTTCCCTTCTGCTGTTATTTTCCTCATGACATAGCCAATGACCAGTGCAAACAAGAAGACATAATACACTATTGGCCATACTCTGTTTGTCACCATTGGGTGACATTGTCACCTTCTTTAACTGCACGTTCAATATCATCATATAGAAGCTTGATTGTTCTAATTGTTGTGGCTGTATTTCATCAGATGCCATAATTGTTCAAAAGCCATCTCTGTTGACACTGTGAAAAGCTTTCTGGAAATCTGTAACATTTGTCACACAAGATGCTTGCCACTCCATACTTCGTTTTATAATGTGTCTGAGATTATCAGTGGTCAGCTCACTGGTCTAAAATCCTGCTTGTTCCTTCCTAAGTTGAAGGTCTAATTGTTTCTTGGTACATTGCATGATGATGTTGCACATGATTTGCTCAAGCACGGAGAGTAACTGACTCCTTCACAGTTGTAGCAGTTGGTTAGGTTGGTGTTGTCTGTGGCTTTGTTTCTAAATGGCCTTTTCTCCATTGGGTTGGGTTCTTTTTGTCATTCCAAGATCTATCCAAAAATGAAAGAAGAGTCTGAAGCATTGTTTTGTCACTTGTTTTAAGCACCTCGCCACAGCAGCTTTCACATTTTTGAGTTTACTGATGGCTTTTCCAATTCCTTCCATTGTCAGATTTCCCCAGACATCATCAAGCTCTAGCAGGGAGTCTTCATCACTGATTTCTAGTAGTTCACTTGGGCTTGGTCTATTTGAAACAGCCTGAAAATGTTCTATGTATCTTTTCCTTTGTTCTTTTTCTGTACTTAGAATCTTCCGTTTGCATCTTTAACAGGACCTCTAGTATGGCTAAATTTTCCAGTCAGCTGTTTGATTGTCTTATACAAGGTTGTAAGGTCACCTTTTTGGGTAGCATTGTCAATCTCTTGACATATTCTAGCAACATATGCTAACTCATCTCTTCTACCACTCTGTCTAGAGTGCTGTACTCGTCTTGCCACTTGCTTGTCTCTTCACATGTCTTAGGATTCATGATTTTTTGAATTTCACATCTCTTTTCCAATTCTGCCCAATTTTATTATTAGAGTTGTCTTAGCAGAGAATGCTATTTAGAAAATGCAATCTTAAAACTTCACAGGCTTTCTTTTCAAGCTACTAGACCTAAATATTTAATCTCTGAAGTGGGAAGTATATGAGTGCACCAGATTTTTGAAAATGTGTCACAGATGCACATGCCACAAAAACCAATGGGAGATCTTCATCAGAGATGTTCTGCCTTTTGCATCATGCCAAAACAGTGTCTCTGCAGGCACAGAAAGGCACTTGCCAATCAAAAGCTGCTTATCAAACAAAATAGTGGAGCGGTCAAAGATTCTGTTCTTATGCTATGACTAGTTCTCTCTGACATGCTCTCTGGAAAATAATTATCTTAAAACCACAGTAGCATCTTCACAAGTAGCCCTTGGTTTAAGTTTCTTATAAGCTGCTGCTGTCTCTGCAAAAAGCCAATGCAACAGTATGCCAAGATCACTGTTTTCAGTTTGGCTTTTATTTTGGTAAGAACTTCTTAGGGGTTTTAAACATGAAGGACCCAGTCACAGATCAGAGGTTGTAAGGACAGAAGGGACCATGATGATCAATTAGTCTGATTTCCTGTGTGTCTTGGGACAGGGAATTTCACCTGCTGATTCTTACACTAATCCCACAATTTATGGATGAACTAGGCTCAAGATGAAACAGGGCATGTCAGCATGTGTCTCTGTCGTGAGCTGTGCTTCTGGCTGCAGGATGAGGGAAGAACTAGGGCAGACTCAATGAACTCCCCAGTCTCCTTTTGGTTCCCATGCCCAAATCAACAGCTTCTTTTCATGCCTGGAAGTTGCTTTTGAAAGGAAAGATGCACAACACACAGAGGACACCTGTGGTATTTCAACCAGAAGGAGGTGACTCAATCAGCTATCCCCAAGCAATTGACAGGGATATACCTACCAGCAGCTAACCTCAATGACTGTTGTCACTCTGTGTGTGTGTATGTGTGGGCGCGCGCATGTGTGTGTGCGTGCGTGCATGTGTGCATGCATGTGTGTAAGGCTATTATAAATCACGAGGGCATAACTCCTTCAGCAAAACAGCCCCATGGCAGTGAAACTCATGAAATACCATCCTCTCTGTGCATTCGTCCAAGTGGAATGTTTTTATCATCCCTCCTGACATTATTGCATAGTTCAGATTGTACTTAATTAAAAATATCCCCCTTTAACTGGCAGCTATTAAAATGCAATATTCAAGATTGTTCTTTCTTCCTGTCCATCCTACACAGAGTGAATCGATGGGAATAATCGGGCAAGTGTGCTCCTTGCACAAAGTAGCACAAACAGGATGTGTTCAAGACGAGGGGCCTCAATCTGTTTTATATGTGCAGGGCTCAGTCACTTAGTAATAAAATAACTACTGGTAATGACATCAGGTGCAGGTTGCAATAAAAATTTTAAAGTAAAATCCATAGATGTGTGATCCAAATTGTGTGGGTTGATTACATGGTACATTAGACTGAACCATCTGCCCTGCTGCCTGCTTAGGTTTATAGATGATAACTATATTTCTGTAAAAAACAAGCAATGAGTCCTGTGGCACTTTTAAAGACTAACAAATGTATTTATCTCATGAGCTTTCGTGGGAAAGCATTTCAACAGAGCATCACGATGACTCCCCTATTACCATTTTAATTATGTATTGGTGGATGAGCCTGGTATCTGGCAGAGGAAGTATTATTGATGCTGTTGAGGATTACAAGAGCACTCAGCCATTGTGTTAAGACTAGGTTGGAGTGGAAAACAGGGAACTAGATGATCTGAATTCCAGCTGTAATCTTCCAACTAGGGCACCTTAGCCGTGGTTCTCAATCTTTCCAGGTCGCGGTACCCTTTCAGGAGTCTCATCTGTCTTGCATACCCTAAGTTCCACCTCATCTAAAAATTACTTGCTTACTAAATCAGACAAAAAATATGAAACAAACCAGGAGGTCTGTGGCACTTTTAAAGACTAAAAAAATATATTTATCATATGAGCTTTCGTTGGTGTAATCCCACTTCATTAGATGCATGAAATGGAAGCTGTAGAAAGTCAGGCGCATAAATACAGAGAAGGAAATACGGAAGAGTCACAGCACTCTCTTACTGACAGATTGCTTGCTTTCTCCTTTTTACCATATCAGTACAAAAGAAAATGATTGGAATATAAGCATGCACTTACATTTCAATGTATGATATATAAAGCAGAATAAAACAAGTCAATGTGTGAAATTTTATTTTGTGCTGATTTCACCAGTGCTTTTTATGTAGCCTGTTGCAATACTAGGAAAACATCTAGACGAGTTGATGGACTCATAGAGAGACTTCTGTGGACCCTGAGGGTTACATGTATCCCCAGTTAAGGATGAATGTATTAGAGTCTTTTACTGAAAGCTTCAAATATGAAATCTGCACAGCAAGGGCCTTGATAGCAGAAGCCTGAATATTTTTTAAAAAATTTTCAGATGTGAAAATGAATTGGGAGCCTAGGTCCTTTTTTCAAAAATGATGCAGGTTCATTGAAGTCTAGGCCTAGATACAGGTATTTCAGCATCTAATTTCCATTGATTCTCATGAATCCCTTCAAAGGTCTGGGCCCTGAGTCCTGAAATGTAGGGCACTGAAGGGCCAGATTTTTCAAAGATTTGCAAATGTCTAAAGGTGCAGCCAGTTGTTTCCTGGAATGGTAAAAAGGTATGGAGTTAAGTGTCTATCCTGCTAGGTATCTTTGAAAACGTCACCCATTATCTTTGTGTCCATCATTTAGTCAATAAAAGAGGTCAAAGGATTTGTAATAAAATAAAGTAATGTGTAATAAAATAAATAAAGTAGTAGTAATAATAATGAACAATGCTTAAACCATTGCCCCTTTATAGCACTTTGCATTGGAGGATTTCAAAGTGCTTTCCATGCGGCAGTTAGTTAAGCCTGGCCACACTCCAGTCCAGACAGGACAATGATAGGCAAGGGAACGTTGCAATCCCTATTTCACTGTCATGCAAATTGAGGCACAGAAAGGTTAGAAGACTTGCTTCAGGTCACAGTCAGTGACACAGAGAATTATACCGTGGCAGTCCTGGTTCCCAGCTTCCTGCTCTAACCATGAGACATCCCATCATCTGCTGCAGAATATGTGGAATATCTCCTACTTGATGCTGCCTACCATAAAACTACATGCAGAACAGGAGTCGAGAGACAGTGCTCGGATGCAATACAAGCAAAACAGACAGATGCTTTCAGCAGAATGGGATGGCAGCAGGAACCACAATAAAATCTCTGGCTTATTTGCTTTTCCTGCAGGCCTTATCCAGACCTAGCCAATACTTCAAGTCATCGTGCCAACACACCAGACACTTGGGGGACAGGACGGGACTTTTCTGTTGTTTTGCCAAAGCTTTTCTTATCTCAGTACAGTTCTTGCCACTGAAGCATGCATTTGTCACCCTGGGATCCGTGGTACTGATTCGGGCTTGGTGATGTCCATCCAACAGGGGTGGGTGACTCTTGTCTCAAGACCTATCTCAAGATGGCTATAATTAATTGCCTTTCGAAATGGCTAATGAGCACCCTGTTCAGCAGTGAGTTATGATCAAAAGTACCTTGCCCAGCCAAAGGAAGTCTGGGTATGTGCAGGAAGAGCCTGCACAAGGTTTTCCTATTGATTTCAATGGGGTTTTTGGCCAGGTCCCTCTCATTGTGGTTGGTGCAGATGGCATGATGTTGAACTGCATACTGCTACCCCGATCCCCCCTGATGGGATCCTCAGGGATCTGCCTGCTGGGATTACAGGCAAAGTGCACCAGAGCAGAACTGGATTCATATTTTGCGTTAGGAGTTTCTTCCAACACGAACAGGTTTTTTGTTGAAATGTTGGGGTTTTCATTGACCAGTGCTGGACTTTTGACAACCTGGAAAAGGCTGAGAGAAAATTCAGTGAAATAAAATTAAAAGAACAAAACAAAACAAACACGAAAACAAGCAAAAAATTGGTTCCTTTGACATTTGGTGTGGAAAATAATATACGTTTGCCTGACCAGCTTGCCTGCAAAGCATCTGTGCTGTCTGTGGGCAGCGTGCCCTTTCTCTGAGTGTTGCCAGGAGTAACCTTCGCCTGGCTGCTTGGCTATTGGAAATGTGTCCTCGAGTCAAACCCTAGATCCATGCACCCCTGCACACCATGGTCTGGGTCTGGATTTTACAGAACTGTTACAGTATGTCAAAGACTTTGGCGTGAGTTTCCCTTGCCAAAGGCACACAGCTAGCACTTTCTCTGAAGGGCACGGTCTGTGGCTCACACGTGTGTTTTTTGTGGGGGGAAGGTGTCAAATGAGCAAGTGAGGACAAAATACGCCAGCGTTTTTGGGAAGAAAGAGGGGGGCATGGAAGGAGGGAGCTGGGAGGCTTGGGTCCAGTTATGCACAGAAGGAGATTTGCTTGGTCAGGTGGAAGCTGAGTCCCCTTCAGGTACCCGGAGAATCCCACAAACCTTGGCATTGATATTTGCACAGCACCATGGGGACCTGGCTCCTCGGTGGCGGATGCCACAGAAGGACTCCTGGGGAACTGCTTGCTAGTGGCTGTTGGGGGGCAGTGTCCTGGTTAAATTCCCCCTGGACTCCTTGTTGGAGCCCCCTCTATAACATATGCTCCAGTCCTGACATGCCACAGTAACAGTACTAGAAATGCACTCTGTGAGACGCAGCTTGCTGCCATGCACCCTTCGCTATACCACGCCACCGAGGTAAAGAAACTGTCGCTCATGTAACAGCAGTGTTGGGCTGACAGGCAGAGAGAGGGGCCTGGGTCTGTGGGCATCAGAGATGGGTTCTCTCCTTTAAGTCATCTGGGCTCCCTCCAGGGGACAGCTCAGGCCTCCTGCAGAATAGCAGATAACCCTGCGTCTCTAAGATTTGGTCTGGATGCTATTGATTGTACAGCGGGAGGGGGGCGTTGTTTATAGATGTTCCATTGAGCACAACAGCTGTGCCACCCTCGAGCATTTTGCAAGTATTATTTAATTGGCACAGGACCATGCTCTGAGATGGAAACTTTCACCACCAGGTTTCCAAACCATTTAGAAAGATGTAAGAATTCCTCTGCCCCCCGCTGAGCTCACGCAGCAACATTTCTATGTGTTATGAGATGGGGAAACTGAGGCAGAGTAGTGGACTTGCTTCACTCAGTGCCACACAATGCATCAGTGTCAGGGCTGGTAACAGGACCCAGGTGTCTGAGCTGCCAGCCCTGGGCTCTGCCCACTGAACTTACTTTCCTATAGAAGCAGCAGGCGTTAGGAGCCCAGAGATTTTCATTTGCAAAGCAGTTGATGGATGGCTAGAAAGACTGAAACTCACAGCTCACCAGCTGGGCAGGTGAACCCGGTTACAGTGAAATAAGAGCAGGTTACAGGGGAGCAGAGAGGCTGTAACATAAATTTGGCTCCCTTGGGCAACATTCACTTTTCCAGCTAGCAGCAGCAGAGGAGAGATTTCAAGTGGTCAGTGCACAGGTGGTGGGTTGATTTGCTTTAACAGGGGAATTGATTCATGATTGTGTTAATCCTGGGGCCAGTTAATTGATTGGGTGGGTGGTGCCTCCAGGCCAGTTTAAAAGAGGGAGAAATGGGCTTCTTTGGGAGCTCTGTGTCTTTGCTTGGCTATTAGGGGAGATGTTTAAAAATGCAGATAGGCTAGTGCAAGGTATTACAGCTATGGATTGCTAGGCTCCTAGGCAGACTCAAAGGCAAGAGATGTAATACAAGGCTTAATGCACAAAGACATTCACATGTGCAGGAGAAGACAGAGGTAGTGACTTTGACTGAAGCAAGGATAGAGGCTCTGTAGCCATTTCACAGGCTTGGCCAAGGCTGCTATCAGCAGCTTTTTGGACACAGTTTTTGTGCAGGGAGTGAGCATTAGCAAACTCGAATGAAAGAGGAAATCTCAGTCTTTCTTGGTATATGGGACAGATCTGCTGAAATGCTGGAGCTGAAATGTTTCCTAGCAATCTAGCATGGTAGCAGCTGTAGTGGGGCTGAAAGGCAGAGACACTGCATAGCAGGCAAATGGTTTGGTGTTGGGCTGGGAAACTTGCAGATTCTCCAGTAACTAGCTGTGGTGGAAAAATTCCCTAAGAGAGAAAAAGCAGGAGGGCCCCAGTGGAAACTGCATTGTGGTCTTTGTTTCTCCTGGACATCTGTCCTGTGTTTCAAATGTCCACCTTCAGGTGGCTTCCACATCCATCAAGAGCTGAGCAGAAGGAACAAGACAAGCAGGAGGCTCTGGGCTTCTAAGGAAACCTTGCTAGGACTAAATCTACATAGGCTGGTTAATGTTGGAGTGTGATACCAGTCTAAAGGGTGTAGGCACTGGTGGGAAAATATTTATTTACAGTGATGCAGGGAGGCACAACCAGGAGTCACGGGACAATACAAAGAAAAGTCATATGAGTGACTGGGCTATGTTGCCTAAAAGCAATGTGAACAAGGCAGCCTCCATGTGTTCAATTTTTGAAAAGAGAGGGGGCAAAAGGCAACATACTACAACAGATGAGCCTTTGTTGGACTAGTTGGGATCTACCAGGGTTTTCCCATCTCTTACTTCTCTGACTGGACATGCTTGCTTAGGGCTGGTCTACCATCTTTATTTTCCTGCTTCTTTCAGAATATGTTAGACCTGTTTTTCTCCATTTTTGCCCCATCCCTACTTATGCTGTGTAATGGTTGTCGGTGCCCAGTTCTTACCTCACCCCTTTGTCTTAGTTTCTACCTAGTCATACTTGTCAGGTTCATAAGATGCTCAGTAAAATCTAGAAGGAATCCAAGGATTGCTCAGTTTGAGACATCTGCATGAATACCCTATCGTAGGGGTCTCAAACTCACAGCCTGTTGGCAGCATGCAGCCCCTAAAGTTATTTCTTGTGGCCTGCAATGACACTATTGTTAACGATATTTGCAATATCATTGTATGAAAAGTTTCAGTGGTGTGGCCCATGGACTAACGTACTAGTCCTCATGTGGCCCTTGTGGTGATTTGAGTTTGAGACCCCTGCCTTACTGTGTGGGTTTAAAAGAAATAAAATATCCAGGTCCAGAGAAGGGCAAATTGTTTCCATTAATTAAAAACAACCAAACCCCAAATTCCACCTTTAGTGTCAAGCTGTGATCTGCAACTTCATTTTACACATTTCATTGTGTTTTTAAAAGAATGACCAATAGCTGTCACATAAATGCTAATAAATGTCAAAATGAAAAATCCTTTAATACACCGGTGGTTGTAGTGCACAGTGCAGAGTCTGGGACATAAAGCATGGAAGATATTGCCCAATAATTCTCTGACACCAAGTGGTGGAGAAGCATTCTTAAAACTTTAATAAAGGATCTGTACCGTGGGCACTCCAATTCCTTCTGAGCTATAATTCTGAACAAGTCTTTGCAGGCAAACTTTACTGTGTAAACTAGCTCTCATCTGGTCAGAACACGGCTGGTATTCATAGAGGAAGCAAAATCTTTTGGCTATAGGGTTTTATTTTTCATCCATTTTGTCTTTTGATCAAAAATAAGGTTTAGAAATGTGTAACTTGACGTTGAGAGGGTGCATGGGAACACTGATGGGGACAAGGGGAGGAATAGTCCAATACCCAATACTTTACTGCAATAGCTCACTGCCTCCTGGACAGTTGACCCTCAACCACTGGTAGCTGGTAGATCACCTTCTGGTGGTATATGAAGAGCCTTCTGATCACAGAGGTTAGTTTCTGCTTTTTGCTTCCAGCTGCTCAATTGCATTAAAAGAAGCTAAAACCACATTAAATGCTTCCCTGATGTTACTTCTCAACATAAGCCGTCACTGTTTGTGCACAGGGCTGTTCTGGGAAGGGAAGATTTGGTCCACATAGCCATAAATAGATCTACATCAGATTCATGTGCTCATGAATGCAAAAGGTGGTGGTCACAGCACAAACAAGGAGTCCTGTGACACTTAAAGACTAATAAATTTATTTATTGTATGAGATCACCTGAAATGTAGTTTGGACTATGAATGTGCTTAAGAATTCCTACTCTAGTGCTTTGCCTCTAGGAACTGAGATTCAATTTTGACAGCAAATATTTTTAATGGCTGCAGATCCGGTGGACAGTTGTTGATATCACTGAACTGTGAAACTCCACGTGTCTTGGTTTGTTCATCATGTGGCTTCTGAACCAAATGCTGCTCCGAGAAGCGCCTGCTAAATCCTTTCCCAGACATCCTGCCAGGAGGGATGCATGAGTCCTGAAGAGGGAGCGTGTCTTCTGCTCTTGCTTTTTAGACTGTGGATGGGTCAGGATTTTATTAAAATACACAAATAGTCATCTCAGGACCTGGCTTGTATATCTGTGTGCACCACTTCGGCACTGAGTGTGGAATCTGAATGGCTCAACCGAGTGTCATATGCCCTATGTTTTCAATGGTGAATAGAGATTGTCCTTCAGCATGAGTGTTTCTGGAACTGACTGCAGCCCCGTTCCAGTGCTCTAACCACTCCACTCACCGTCCTCTTCAGGGTCATTCAAAATGGGGCCAAGGATTTGTTAGTGGCAGAGCAAGTTAGCAGTAAACTAGAATCTGTAGCTGCAGCAGCCAAACAAAGGGCTGTTTCAGTGAATTGGCCCAGGCGATGTAAGTCCAGATGTCTATTCAAATGGCACATGGCTAATCACCCACTATAGTTCTGGAGCAATGGTGGATCCCACGTTCAGTCATTCATGAGGGTTTCACATATGGCGTTCTACCCCGAGTTGTACCATGGAGAGGAATCCACTGCTCCAGCTGAAGCTGTAGCTCCTGCCATCCCTTCTGACTTTTTTTTCCATATTCCCCTGCCTTCCTCCTCCTTTGGATGGCTGATGTAAACATAGAGCAACAACTGTAATTTTACAGTTGGATGGTTAAGGCAGATAATTGTGTGTGGAGCAGCAGAGCGCATGGCTGTGATGCCTCCTTTGTATTTGTGAGCCAGGCTTTGAGTCGTTCTCAGTTCCATAGTCTGTTCTAGGTGATGACAGTCGTCTGCTGGAGAGTCTTTCATTTTCCACTTGTGCAACAAGTATCTGCATCTGCTCTGATTTGTGTGGATGCGGTTCAGGGTTGCCCGTGAGCTTCATGGGAGAAGCAAGCCAGGAATCTTCCACTGGGTTTTTTATGAGGTGTTTTATTTGTAACATCTCGTAAATTCCTTTCGGCTTTCCAAGCTTCATCAGGGTTGTAAGTGGCATTGCTGAAGTTTCAACGCGTGGGTCCAAAAGGCCTTGCATAACTTCAAGCAGTGGTGGAGGACATTGCTAAGGTCCTGGTGGATAGAAAGATGTTTTCCATGATCCTCTGGAATTCCCGAAGGCTGCAGCATCACAGCAAATGGCTGGGGGAGCAATGGCAACAGCACCACAGCCAAAGTGTTGGGATTAGCTTGAGGGGTCCAGTGATGAACTCGTGCCCATCCTACGAATACTGCTGAGATTGTGTCAGCATCACTGATTGATTGTGAGCTGCTGACACGATACACACAATTATGCAAAGCATAGAAGAAAATTTGGATTCTGCCTCTTTGAGTTCTCAGCTGAAATGGCATGAATGCAGATCTACATTTGCAGGAATTGGGAGCCAGCTTTAAATAACAAGGTTAGTTTAAAAAGCCCAAGTCTTAGCATGTATTTACACTGCAGTCAGGAGGTCTGGTGGTGACCCATGTATACGGTCTGCAATCACACCTGTAGATCAAAACCATGTGTAGGTCATGTGCAGATTAAAACAAGATCAGTTACATCTCCATGTCCTGCCACGTGGGCACACCCTGACTGATGTGCAGTTACTGCAATTACTTGTGCAAACCTGAACACTGATCCAATTGCTGTCTGTACACAGTAGCCTCTGCATCTGTGTACAGGAGCTGGACACAGGCATTTACATGCCTCTCTCGCTTGGAAAAGGGACCCCTTACATATTATTCCTGTGGGGTAAACTGTTTGCCTCAGTTGGTCTCCAAGGAGTCTTTTTCCTTAGAAATAAATTTAATCCTGGGGAAGGGATGCTGGGGAAACATTTATTATTTCACTGATTTATTTAGATAGCCCTGAAAGCTGCAGACCTGTTTTTATTCCTACCATGGGTAAAGGACTAGCAGGATAATGTAAGGTCCCCATCCTACCACCCCTCCTACCAATGCTCTTCAGTCTTAAGCTACATGGATAGGCAACCTCCAATAGAGAAGGATTAACTGTGTCTCCATAGCACAGTCAGCACTGGCCTGTTTGAAACCACCACTGAGCATCAGCTGTAGACCTGCTCTACAGCCCACTGAAGCCAGTGGAAAGACTTTGGCTCAGCCATTGTGCAAATGTTATAAATTTGGGGTCTCTTGGGCCCCTCTTTAAAGTTCATCCACTACTTATGCTTTGTGGGAAAGTCCTTTTTGCTACTTAGTCATGCAGATCATATCAAAATATTCAATTTCCATTGAGTTGGGTGTTTATAAGACTGGCTGGAGATAAAATCGAATGTTTCTTGTTTCTGTGGCATATGTTTGTGGATGGATTTCCTAGGAGGACTAAAATGTTTTTCAGGATTAACATTTTTGGCAGCGGTGGATTAATGTAGGAGAAAATCATAAGAAGCTATAATTCACAGATGCATGCTGAAGGGAGAGGCTGATCACATCTTCAGTTACACCTGCTCATGCGAATGAATCGCCAAAAGTATCTGAAATATTGATTTCATTTCTCCATCCAGAGTCGGTGCGGCATCACAGTCATTGTCAAAACAGTGGTTTGGACTCCAATGTTGTTGCTGAAGTTCACCTCATTGCAGAAGGCTACTTGAAAGACTCAGGGTCATTTATGCCCTCAAAACTGAGTTTAAATTGGGCTCACATGTCCTTCTGCTGGTCCTCTGCACAGAGGTGAATTAGGTCTTGTCCACACAACAGATAGGAACTTTTATCTGTCAGGAAGGCAAGTGTGTTGGAACTTGGTGAGTTTAGCACCCCGGCCTATGCTGGAGTTGAAATACTCTTCCTAAATGTGTCTTAAAGGATACAGCAGGGGAATTAAACAGAACAGTGGCCCAGAGGATTAGAAGAGCTCATCATGTTCCTTTAGTCTACCCTGTGGCCAGTGGAAAAAGCTCTTGTGTCCAGCCAGAGAAGTGGAGCATGAATAGTCAGAGAAAGAAGGAGAAATAGAAACGCAGTTGGAATAAATTCCATCAATTTCCACCAGTATATGGAGACTCCTTTGTGAGTTTTCTTCCTCTTAGGCCCATGGCATTCATTGTTTCCCTCTGTCTATCTTACTTTCAGATCTTTATCCTGTGGAGATAAACAGGAATGAGAAACATGGAAACTGCTGGACTCCATGCTTTGGATATGCATGTGATAATCATTGTCATATTGTTCTGTATGTTCTGATCAGTGTCTTCGACAAGACCCCTGATGACAAAATAAGCCTGGCATTTTCAAAGCAGTCTCTTTGCTTGGTTGCTAGCACCGTGTCATCTGTATGATCCTGTGTGGGGTGGAGGTAAGCTTCTATTTGCTGCCAAAGTGATTGTAAATTGTTTTGATGGAAGATTTCTAAATCTAATGCTTGATTCCCTGTAACAGTCTTCCCAGTTTCCCTATCACTGCAAAGAGCTGAATGCTGAACTCCAGCTTATGTGAAAGATTTAACGGCTGCAACCTATTAAAGCATTTATAAGATTAGCAGTTAATTAACAGTAACCAGTGACTATGATGTACATCATTTCCTATGCATGTTAAGCATGAGGAGGGATGCTGTCAATGTAAAACAGGGAAACAAAATGTTATCAAGTTTGTATTTGCTTTCAGGCAGAAAACAACTCTCTTGCAATAGCAAAATTCATGCTAAGCATGTATGAGCCATGCTATAAAAATGATCTCCATGAGGGAGTAAGAGTGATGCCTTGTATTGTGTAATCCCTTCCTGCTGAGGATCTCAAAGCACTTTACAAAGCCTCTTTGCCATCTCTCACTGTACAGCTTCCTTTTACAGATGACTTGTCCAGCGTACTGCAGTGAGTTCATGTCAGAATTGGGATTAGAACCGTTTCCACCCGATGTTAATTCTGCATCTCCGCCACAGTGTCGGTCTTATCCTGTCACCAGGGGCTACGTGGTGGGTTCACTCTTAGCTGTTGGTGAAGGGCAGCGTGGGGCTACATTACTCCAGGAGGCACTTTGGGTAGGAATTGTGATTCAAAGATGTTGGTGCAGACCCTCTTTTGCATGGATGCAGGACAGGGTGTTGCACCAGTGTAGATCCATGTAGCACTGACAGACTCTGAACTAGACTGAAGAAGGCCAGGACCAGCTCGGCTGATGTTAATGGGAGGCTTTTAATTCACTTCCATAGGAACTGGATCAGCTTTTTTTATAGTGACTGCCTGGGAAGCCGCCCAGATGCCAGTTATTTGTTGTTAATTTGCAGGATTCCTATTTTTTTCTGGCCCTCTAATTCTCCTCTTGTTCCATGTGCGCCCTTGAGCCAGTCAAGTGAAAATTGGAAGCTAAGCGAGGGGATCTGGATCAAGGACTGCAAAACATTTGCTTTAGAATTCTAAGAATTTCGAGTGAAAACCCCTAGCAAATTAAGGACAGATGGATCACAGAAAAGCCAAACCAAAACAACCAAATTCCTTCTTCCCTTTGGTGTCAGTCTCTGAAATGTGAGCCCTTTCCATACTGTCGTACCCACCCTAAAAATACTTGCCTGTCCCATACAAAAGCATCCCTTCCCTTAGAAATACAGTGTGCACGTGGGTTAGCCATAATGAGTGATATTACCCAAGGCATCCATCTTCCAGAAGTAGAGAGGTTATTTTACTTCTGTATTTGGCTCTGGTGTGACCGCACTTGGAATCCTGTGTTTAGTTCTGGTACCAACAATTCAAGAATGATGTTGAAAAATTGGAATGGGTTCCGAGAAGAGCTGCAGAAGGGACTGAAAGATTAGAAAACCTGCCTTATACTGGTTGGCTCAAGGAACCCAATGTATTTGGCTTAACAAAGAGA
This sequence comes from Podocnemis expansa, assembly GCA_007922195.1. Classification (NCBI taxonomy): domain Eukaryota; kingdom Metazoa; phylum Chordata; order Testudines; family Podocnemididae; genus Podocnemis; species Podocnemis expansa. Next base: position 2,265,267 of record ML682107.1, on the reverse strand, counting down.
AGGTTAAGAGGTGACTTGATTACGGGCTGTAAGGAACTAGATGGGAAACAAATATTTAACAAAGGGTGTGTCGGTCTAGCAGGGAAAGGTACAACGCAATCAAATGGCTGGAAGCTGAGGCTGCACAAACTCAGTCTGGAAATAATGTGTAAATTTTTAATTGAAAGGGTTATTAACCATTGGAACAACTTACAAAGGGTTGTGGTGGGTCCTCCATCATGTACAATTTTTAAGCCAAGGTTGGATGTTTCTCTAAAAGATCTGCTCTAGGGATTATTTTGGAGTGGGCCTCTGGGCTAGGTGACACTGGATGTCAGATGAGATGATCCCATGGTCCCGTCTGACCTTGGAATCTAGGAATCCACTAGCGTACAGCTACGCAGTTACCACGGCAGGTGCTGCTGAGTCAAATGTGCCCTGGGCTCTGGTCTGGCTGGGTATTCTTAGTCCCATTTTGTCCTTTGATATTCACGTGCTAGCTCCACTGGAGCTGTGCAATATGTCACCACCCTCTAACCGTTTCCTCACACACTGGGCCGTTCTTAATGGTGAATCATACACTTGCTGTTAGCAAGAGCCTCCTGGATTTCAGTCCTTCACCGGGGTAGTGCTCTTTGATTTGCTGCTGTGAATTTCATAGTTTAACGTCCACCTTCCCTTTCCATCCTCCTATCCATAGCTGGTGATAGGGCTCTTCCCTCAGTCTCTTTGGTTCTGATCATTCTGGCACTCAAAATGTACCAAAGAGGACCCATAGCGTCAAGGTTACCTTTGCTTGATTTTGACTCGGTCTCCAGGGCTATGTCTACACTAGCAAATTAGTTTGAATAAAGGAGCCTTAATTCAAACTAATTTGCTCCCTGTCTACACTAGGCTTTGTCTAGTTCAAACTAATAAGTTAGTTCAAAGTAGTCAGTTCAGCTGGTTAGTCTGAACTAACTGCTTAGTTCAAACTTATTTCGAAATTTAGTTTGAACTAGCACACTGTAGTCATGCTATTTCAAACTAAAAAAGTTCGACTTAGTGGTTAGTTCAAACTAACCGCATTTTTTTTAGTTCCAACTCAAGAAAGCACGGCTAGTTCAAACTAAAAAGTTAGTTTGAACTGAAAAACTGCAGTTAGTTTGAACTAACTTCAAACTACTTAGTTTGGACTAAGCAAGTCCAAACTAAGCTTTTAGGTGTAGACAAAGCTGTAACTACAGCAGGGCGAGCGGGGCTTTGCTCCGGGTGCACCAGAGTGGCTCCATTGAACAGCTCCATTAAAAGGCACGCTCCACGCCACTCACCCCAGGCGCTGGCTGTTGTAAGGGGCATGGGTGTAGACATAGCCCAGGAGTCAGCTCAGTAAACAGTCTTCTCCTGCACAGGAATTTGATTGGAACAGGAACCACACCTTCTATCTCATGTAGCTTCCCCTTTCCCTCCCTGAGTGGTTCACACCTTTTCCCCCTTCAATGACTCACCCGGGGTTCATGCCTTTTAATCTATCTGTGATGGGCCCCTTTGGATTTTCTGGTGGTCTCTGGGATCATCCCAGAAGCTGACGGTGGTACAGAGGTCATTGTTCACTGAGTGCAAAGGAATCCCAAGGGAACTCGATTGCCCTCCTCATAGGGCCATTTCTTCCTTTGGTCCTTCAGCCACCTTCTCCTCTCCTCCTGACAGCTGTTTTTCTCCTCTCTCTTGGCATGCTCTTCCATTTTGTGAGCCAGCTTCATTCAGTGGGGAGGCTACAGTTATTCCATCGAGAGTCCCACTTTTCCTCTCTTTAAATAGATTTCAACTGACTGCAAAGTTCCTCTTTCTCAGTTGCATTCTTCTTTCATTCAGCTCTGTGGTGTGTTAGTCGCCCATCAATCACTGTGCAAACGCACTTGCAGGAAAAAACCAAGGCATTCCAGTGCATTTTCTTTGACTGTCCCATTGCGAGATGGCAATCTTTGTGTCAGAACAATGATAGTTCATCGTGGAGAAAAACCTTAATCCTTCCTCTGGGTAGCCCACAAGTTCCTGACATAGGGCAGAGACTTTCAGATGAAGCAGCAGCATTGTAATAGCAGCAAGGGAACAGATGACAAGAATTACGCTGCCTCATTGCCCCTAATTCAAACCTACAGTAAAGGACTGAAGATGTGGGAGCTAAATCAGAGATGGAACCAGCCCTGCAAAAGTGGATTCTGTTTGTAATCTGAGGAACAGGAAATTATAGGAACCCCCCATCCCTCGTCAGCACCCAGAACCTCCACAATGCTGTGTCATGAGCCCCTGTCCTTGATTTCCATAAGGTCACTCTTGGATGTCTCCCAAAGTGTCTGTGTCCAGCTGGCTGTGGAGATGTGGCATAGAGAGGCTGGAGCAAGGTTTGAGGGGTCAGACCAAGACAAAATGAAGCGCCTGCAGCATATCCCAGACATGAACCCTGATCTCTCAAGCTGCCCCATCAGTTCCTTAGCCACAGGCCCATCCTCCTTCTTTAAGCCTTGGGCTGCCTGTGAACCTGGCCAACCCAGAATTCTGTTTTGAAACTGAAAAACCAGCCTGGAAAATGTTTTCACAAGTCAGGTCTCCTTGTCACCATCTTCTTCCATGATAGGGACAATATTCCTTATACACTGGGGCAGATCCTCATATGGCATAAACTGGCATCGCTCCACTGACTTCATGGGAGCCATGGCAGTTGATATCAGTTTGAAGGTCTACCTCACGTAGTCTGTGATTTGGACCAAACAGAAATCTGTTCAAACATGGGCACGTTGTTCAGAGCCTTTCGTGGCAAGCCTTTTCAGACTCCAAGACCTTTTGTGCTGACTTCAGTGCCTAAAATATTTCTGATGCCAGGCTTCGGGGTTATATTGACCAACTGTCTGTCATTGATTCTGCTGGGTAAAACAAGACATTATTGTTTCTCTGGATAAAATAAACCAGTGAGAAGGCAGTGGCTGGACTGGACGAATCAAAATGCATACAGTCCGCTTTCTGATCTGCCTTGGCTTTGGTCAGCGCTGGCTGAAAGCACAAACCATTTCAAGTCACAAATTATTACAAGAACATAAAGAATGGGCTACTCTCCCGCCAAATGGGTGTATAAAGAAGAAGCAGGAAATGCTCTTTTCTCTGAAGGTGCTACGGATAATGGATGTTGCATAGGGCTAATTTTATTATGGTGTGCTTGATATGTTTCCACACGCCAAACAATGCTAAATGACATCCAGATGACGTGAACGTTGGTTCAGATTGTGAATGAGGGCCCAGATTAGCAGAGTAGAGAAAAATAGGTGTGTGTGTGTGTGTGTGTAAATATATATGCAGCGTGCCAGATGCAAACAATAAGACCAACGGATCCTGATTTCATCTGCCAAGTAATTGGACTGGAAGTCTGTGCATGCTAATATTTCCACATCAAGAGGCTTGGTGTTCAGATGTGACCCATTTCATTTTGTGGGAAGGGGTGGGGGGCATGAAATCTGTGGTGGCCATGATGAATATCCCCCAGATGTTATCCCACAGGGTACGAGAGACCCACATGTATGGTATTAATAACTCCTCTTAAGAGATCTGAGGTTAAAAATGACCAAGAGGCATTCACATGAGCTTTGCTATGTTTTGATTCCAAGGGGAGGATGCTTAGTTTGCACTGGTCATCTAGTGCAGCTCCCAAATGTTAAATCAGGGGAGACCACTTCAAGGCTAGAAAGCCAAACCAAAGTGCAGGGGTGATGGGGAGAATGGAACGCTCGTCCCTGTCCTTAAATTTGGGGAGGACTCAAGGGTTTGGTTGTTTGTTTATCCTCTCAATTGAAAAAACCTGCTTTCTGAAAGGTCTGTAACCTATCCTGTGCTGAGAGAGCTTTGCTGGTGACTTCCTTCCAGCTGTGGCAGTCTTTCATGGTGTTTTTAAGGGGTGGGATGGATGCATCTCTGATCCTCTGCCCTGAGGGCAGACTGACTTGAGGAAGGAGGGTCCTGGTGTTTGAGATGCTATACTCAGATTCAAAAATCCCGTGTGCTTTTCCCAGTTCTGTCTCTGACTTCCTGAGTGACCATGCTCCATGAGCCCCTGTTCCATAGCTATCAGGTTGGGGTAGTAACACTCTTTCTTCCCACCTTTCCTCTTGTCTCTTTAGGCTGGCAATGTGTGTCTAATGCACAGGACGGGGACACAGAACCATGTTCTATCCCCAACTGGGTCACTTTGGGTAAGTTGCTTCCCAGCTCAGTTCCTCAGTTTCCTGATCTGTGTAATGGGAAAAGTACTTAGATATCTATGATGACACTACTGCTTGTGCTTGTTATTTAACCATTAGTTCTAGAGTGCAGGATTTCTCTCTCCCTCTGCCTTTGTACAGCATCTAGCACAATGGTGCCATGGTTTCCTGAATCGAGGTGCTGCTGGTCCACTAATAATAATCCCATGATTGTGCCTCGCTCTCAGGACCAGCATGGGGCAGTGGGATGTCCGACTGCCCAGGGGCGAGGTGGAACGCTGCTTTTTTTCCTTGCTGGCAGAGTAACTGAGTGGTGCCCTGCCAGGAACTGTCCTGCACATTTCTTAGGTTGGATTTCATTGCTCTGGAATGTTTCTGACCTGGCTGAAAAGTTAAGTCAGTTAATCTCCTTGAATGCTGTTTACTTACCCCCATTTCACAGGGCCCGGTATCGAAAAAACGTCCAAATGTTCCCTCGGCACATCATTTCCGCAGACACAGACTGCTAGTCTGGAGAACACGGGCGAACACCGTGCACTCCTCCACCATGGCCTACAAACATAGATTGAGAAGATCTGGGCTGGGAGCTAATGGTTCCAAATTCAGACCTGGAGCAAACATGCCTGGGGAGCTAGGATGGGTGCCTGCTTCCCCCAGTTTTGAGGGCAGCCCTGACCCCTTTCTGGAAAGAGAAATGTTTCTCACCTAGACAGAGCATTTCAAACAGGGGAGAAATTGGCAATCCATCACCCAAAAGTGATCTGAAACAGAGGGAGGATGGAGGTAATATGCTGTTGGAGGGCCACACGAAATGAAAAGAGGAGGCAGTCGCTCCGCTGATGATTAGCTTGCTTCAAAGGACAGTCTGTTTGCAGCCGCCAGGAGCCAGCAAGAAAACTAGTCTGCTAGAAGAAGCTGGAGAGCCTGTATCTGCAGGGAGTAGCCAAAGGAGTGAACAAGGGGGGAAAAGAGTGCCCCAGCAGGGGTTAAACTGGGGAGAAGAAAAGTCGAGGGCCTTTTGCTCTGCACACAAGACTGCTCACAGTGGATTTATGGAGGTTTAAAAATACAATCACTCATACCGCCAAGGCTGGCCCAGCAGTAGCTCTGTCTATGCTATGAGCTGGGGTTTGATTCCCCGGGAGCTGGTGGGTCTGTACTTAGCACAGCTCAGCTCCTGGCTGTTGATACCCCCACTGGCTCACGTACGTGTACACGGCAATCACAGACTTAGCTCATAGTGCAGATGGCCCATGGAAACTGACTCCATGTATGGGGTTGTGTGGGGCACCCACAGATTGGCCCCCCATCACCAGGGCTTGTCTGCCCCACCAGACTTTCCCTTGGGGCCCCTCAGATGCCCAGCTGGTGGTGCAGCCAGGAATTGCCACTCAGGAGGCTGTAGGATAAATCTGTTAGTCTTAAAGTGCCACACAACTCCTTGTTGTTTTTGTAGGATCTTCACCTTCCTGCAGCAGGCTGCAGGACGAGAACCTAGGAGCATGTGGGGTGGGGATGCTAGGCTGCTAATTGCCCTTGGAAGCACAGGCTGGGTTTTTGCTGGAGGACCCTATAAAACTAGACATTGCAGGAAGTCCCGCCCAGCAGAGCTTGCGTGGCAGCTCCTTGCAGCCCACTGATTGGCTCATGCAGGTATATAAACCAGGAAGTTGGTCCAGGGAGCAGTCTGAAGCTGATCAGTGATGCAGCGTGCTTTTTTGCTTCTGCTTTTGCTTTGCTGTGGCTCTTAGACTCTGGCTTCTGACTCCCAGTTCATCCACGACTCTGCAACTTGCTTGCTGCTAGTAATCAAGTGCTTACCCTGACCCTCTGGTGTCCTGACGTGGCTCGACTCCAACCCTGCTACTCATTTCCTGACTGCAACCAGTCCACACAGCTTCGCCCTGACATTCCCTCCCCTTTCTGACAGGCTGCAGGGAGCAGTGAATTAATTAACAGTAGAGACGTTTCAGGCAATAAAAAACGTGCAGTGCTAAGTCCCAGAGTGGGGCTCGATTGCCTGGAGCTCAGGCTGTGGAGGGTCTCAGAGCCCGGGCTTAAAAACCTAAGCCCAAATGCTGCTACTTCATAGCCTTGTTAGCCTGAGCCAGCTGACCCAAGCCTACTGTGGGCCTTTTGCAGCGGGTACACATACCTTTAAAGCAGGGGTCTCAAACTCAGATCACCGCGAAGGCCGCAAGAGGACTAGTAGAGGGAGGATCTGTACAGTAGCCTGAGGGCCGCACCTTTGAAACCTTTCCATACAATGATATTGCAAATATTAGTAATGATCATGTCATTGCAGGCAGCAGGACATAGCTTTACGGGCCGCATGTGGCCCATGGGCCATGTGTTTGAGACCCCTGCTTTAAAGTATTATCTGTGGGCAGCTGAATTCATACCCACCCGGAGGAACGGGGCTGGTCACACCTCTCTGAGCTACTGGCTCAGGTTTTGCAGTCGTCCCTGCACCAGTTGCATCTGGTTCCCATCTTCCAGCCTTTCTCAGCAACCACAGCAGTCTTATTTGCTTAAAAAATAAGAAAAAAAAGCTTGGATTCTGGAAAACAATAAAGCAGAATGGGAGAGAGGCCAGTATGTTGGTGGGTCCTTGCTCGGAACAGGTGAGTTAATAATCCAGCTCCCCATCCAGCTGGAAAGAACATGCCATACAGACTATGCATGCTGGTTTTCATGTCCCAGGTGTGATTCCAAAAGCAGCTCCTGAGATTTAAAATTTATCGAGTTACCCAGAAGATTCATCAGTTGATGAGTGAGACAAGTAAGAGGAGGCGTATGTTAACAGTGTTAGTCTGTTGCCAGCAGACAGAGGCTGCTTTTCCTTTGCTGAGTTTCTTTGGCTGAGGGAGTGAAATAAATATTGATAAATGCTCCACTGATGGATCTGGGCAGATTTGTGCTTATTCTTCAGGACATTCCAGTACATTCTTCCAATGGGTGGGGGTGCAAAGTTCGGGATCAATGTTAATGTTATTCAGCTGATTTTCTCCAGGAGAGTCAGACATTGCTCGTTGGTAGGGTTTACTGAGTTCACTGGGGGGCTGTTGCTGATGGTTTTGGAGTGCCTTTTCAGACGGTAAACCAGAAGGACCCGGGGGCATGTGCAGCAATAAAAATCTCATTGCCTTTGGAGGGGTATGCTCTGTGCCTCCTCCCTCCCCACAGTCCCGGGGCCAGAGGAGCTTACTTTCCTCATCGTGGCCTTGGGGCTGGAGGATTTTTATGCTCCTGCTTGATTATGGGGGGTCCCATTCCTCTGCTTGGCCCCCTTGTGCATGCCCCTGGATGGAGCCAGTAAAATGTTCACGTGCTCGGAGGTGGCACTGTATTCACTGTGGGCAGAGCTGGCCTTCCTGCTCAGGTACAAAATCCTGACAGGCCACCGTTCTATTTAGTCACCTTGGGCAGGGATGGTGACGGCCGTGCAGAATCCACCAACTAGCCAGGGAGGAGGTTTATTTCCAGCTGAGCCGCTTTCGCCAGTTGAAAGGTCAAGAAGAAGAGACCGTTGTGGCCCTTGAAGATTAGAAGACCACTAAAGAGAGAGCTTGTCACCGAGACAGCATTATAAACCTTCACTACTGCACCAAGTCCCTGCTTGGACCTCAGGGTCTTGTTCTACCACAGCTTTGTTCCTTGTCCTCCGCTACAATACAAGACCATATAGACCGTGCTTCCTCCAGGAGCTCGGTGTACATAATTGCTCCCCCTTGGCAGCCAGATGCTGTTACTTGTAGGTCATCCTGGCAGTTGCAAGTCTCCAAACCTTGTGGATTGGATGTGTCTGCCAACGAGCTCCTGGCAGCAGCTTTAGGGGATTTCCACAGCACAGCATGTTGCTGTCCTCTATGGAGCTCCCCTTATTTACGGCTGGCTCCTGAGGAGGGCTTTGGAGGATTTCTGAATTGCATAGCGGGGCTTTGGACCCAGGTAGGGACGTGACTCTTAAGAGCTTCCTAAGGGAAAGATCTGACTCCCCTCCCAACATCCTACCCTGCATGGTTCTCAAGTGGGCCCTGCAGGATCAAATCCTGTAGTGCGTTTCTTTCAAGCAAAGCACTGCATGTCAGTGCATGAGGCCTTTGTGTTGGGAACAAAGGCAGGCTGGGGTTTGCTGTTGCCAAACCTCAGTGGTCGGGCATGGTTTTGTAAAGCTGATACCAAGGATCATTTGCAATCCGGCTCCATTTAGTCAGAACTTCCAAAGTTGGGGCAAGGAGGGTGTTCAGGTAAAAGGCTGTGGTTCTGTCCCATCTCAGGATAGGAGAAACAGGTTAGGTTTGGTTTTATTTTCAAGTCTAAAATCAGCAGTGATTTGGATGTAGGCTCCTTTTGTGTCTGACGCACCAGGGGTCAGAAGAGTTGGCATGACCGAGTCTATCTCTAAACAAGGATGGGATTTTTCCACCAGAAAAGGTTATAAAGTGCAACATATTAACCTCAATTCTTTATAAGCGGACAGGGTCATGTGGCTCATTAGGATTATATACCATGTGTGAATGTCTGTTGGATAAAAACCAGATGCCATTTCTCACTATGAGGAGATTTTTGTCTCTAAGAAGGTTTTGGCTCTAAACTAGCTCATGAATGGGGGCTTCCCTGTGTGATCCGGGATTGGGTTGCGTGTGGCTATGAGATGAAGGCAACGCAGACAAGTGCATACAATCACCAGAGCACCTGCAGTTTATGGGTGTGAAAGGTATTGCTGCCCCGGGGGCTACAGGAACTAAAATATACTCTGCACCCTTTTTTATTTGAAAACATTCCAAACCTTCCTCGTGATTAGTTCAGCATGTGCGTCACACGTGATGAGAGATTAGCAACATCTTTTCCTGCTCTTCTGGGATAGGAATTACACTCTTCTCCATAGGGTGAGTGAGAAAACTTCACCAATGTACAGCAATGAGAGTTTGAATTAGCTGGTTTCTAGTCTTCCACCAACCATTTTCTAACAAACTTGGGCAGCACCTTTATTTTCCTCCTAAGATGTGACACCTGCTTGAAGAAGTGAGACCTACGATGGCCTCCCATTCTAGCGCTTGTGGTTTCCATTTAACTCTTCAGATCAAACAGATCCTGCAGCCCTTAGGGTAACCCCATTATCTTTAACGAGACTTTTTACATGAATAGAGCTTGTAGGATCAGATCCACACTTCTTCATCGCTGTGCCATGCAGCTGGGCCCCCATTAGTCATGGCATTGGGAGGAGGCTGTTTCGGGAGTTTTTGCCAAGGCGGTGGACACTTGAGTGGCAGAGACCACATCCTATCATGTGAGCTGATACTGTCACGTTGTTTCCTTGTACACGTCCGTTGGGCTGGCAGTAGCAACCTATTGTCACTTGTCTTATACTTGGATTGTAAATTCTCTGCAGCAGAGACTGTCTTCCACCATGTTTCTACAGTACTTAGGGGATCTGTTACCATAATAATCAATGACAGTGCTGTTGAGATTGCGTCTTGCTAATGTTTGTCGACAATTCTGCTGCAAGATGAGGCTAAGATTAATTAATTTTTGTATTCTTTGATGTTTTCAAAGGTAGGAAAGAATTTCACACTCTCCTCGGTGCCCGGTAGCTGCAGGTAAAGAAATTTACCACTGGTTGGAATTCTATTTACTGGAGAACCAATTAGTTGACTCATCAGCCACGTTATTAAAATGTATTGTCAAACATGCTTTTCCCTTGCAAGATGGAGATTTTGCTTTTCTGGCATGTAGGAAGTTCGTAGTGGGGTGGATCCAAATGAAGTGACTGAGCCAAAAAGCAAGAGTTGTGTATGGGTGGGTTTGATACACAAATTAATCCTTATAAATGGATTTCATTGCGTACAGGATCTTATGGAAGTGTCATCCCTCTGCCAAATCGTAGCAGATGTCAAGGGTTGAAAGTCACTTTCTCATCTGAGCTAAAATCAGTGACATAGAGACTGGGTGTTTTCTTAGTGTAACTTGTTTGTTTAGGTGATATACATAGTCCTAGAACAGAGGTGATCACAAATGGCACACAGTGTCAATATACAGGAAACTTTGCAGCCTCTGGGTATTTAGTTTTTGGATAGAAAGTCAACATTTTCTGCAGAAAGCAGGCATTTTTCATAGAAAAAATTCATTTAGTCAGAAGCCCCATTTTCCTTTGAAAAAAGAGTTTTTTGAAAGAACATTTTTGAGCTGCCTGAGTACAAACACAGACTGAGGGATAGTGCCTGCCCCTGAGAGTTTACAAGCTAAATATACAGGACAGACATAGAGTGTCTGGGGAAGCAGAAGCAAAAAAGAGATAAAATGACTTACCCAAGGTCAGCAGCAAGATAGAAATAAAATCCAGTTGAACCTTGTGCCCTATCCTTTGGACAAGTCCACGTTTTGAAGTAACCAATCCTTTTCCTTTTGAGTAAATGATGTAATATTGGTCATGACAGTATCAATCAATCAATCAATCAATCAATCAATCAAATCATAGGGCTAGAAGGGACCTATGAGATCATCGATGACATGACAGCTTCTCCCTTGTTAAATAATCTGTTATTTCCCCTGAACTTCCAACATATATGACAAATGCATTAAAAACTAAGAATTTGCTGTTGAATACCAGCAGTGGAAATTATAGCCATGGTATGCCATGTTTACCAGAAATCACACAGAGAAGACAGAAGAAAACCCAGGTTGGTTTTTTCTGTGCCTTACACAGATTGCCATTTCTGACAGATTTTATTAGTTACATATTGCTCTGGGCGCTCAGCTCTCATAAGACTAATTGTAGGCTACCTGTGAATTGCTTTATCATTAATTTCAACAGCTGAAATTTAAGAGTTCACATGAAACACTCGACTATTCAGGGGAATTATGGTATTATCTCATTATATTCATTACTCGAGTCATTAGCTGTTCTTAATACACAACTTTTTGCAGTCTTAGGATTTGCACGGAATTCAGATTGGAATAGACAGGAGGAACAGATATCTTCCCTCTCCCCACTAATACGGTTTAAGAGATCTCTGCGTTTCGTCTCACTTATTCTATCCTTACGACTCCTCTAGGAAATAGATCCGTATCACTGTCCGAATTTTATATGGAGAGATGGAATGACTTGTCCAAGGTCACTTAGGTTGTCTGTGAAAGATCTGGGAATAAAACTCAGGTCTCAGTGCAGTGCCTTCCTCACAAAACTATCCTCCTCCATAGAGCAGCCTTTCTCTCTGGCCACTCAGATTGAGCCCTAGCTTATGATCAGCACTGAATGTATAGTTTTTACACAGCCCAAAAGGGACAATTAGCGCTGGCTCTAACCATCACTCTCTCAAGCTGTATCAGTCTTTACCTGGAGCTAGGTGGCACCTCAAAAAAGGTGTGAAATTCCTTCCTATCTTTGGAAACATCAAAGGAGATAAATGTTGCTTTGTTCCTCAGTGGCCATTCCCTTGCTAGTCAATCACAGCAGCTCATTAAAACCGAACCACACGGAGAATGACATGTATGGGCACAAGCTGGTTAGGTGGCTCTGAATTCCAGTGGAAGGCACCTTGGAGGACATGTGCTGTTGCCTCAGGTGGTAGCATGCCCTGGACGGGATGGCCATGAAGGGCGAGATCAGCTGGTGGTGTGGATCCCTGGTTGCCAGAAGTAAAGAATCACCCTGCCCAAGCGTGGTGGGTGGTCATGAAGGTCTAGCATGGATGCTGTATCATAGGATCCCTCATGCTGCAGCCTTTATGATACACCCGGAAAAGCAGGAGGAGAAACTGATCAGAAACCATCTGGTCTAGCTTTACTGTCCAAGCTGAAAGTAGTGCATGCCTCCCCAAAGGTACCTCCGTCTCCGGGATGTCACTCATGTGTTTGTCCCCATGTTGCCTACCTTCCACACATGCGTTTGAGGCCCTAGTCCTGCTTTGTTTTTACTGTTGACCGTTATTCATGTTACGGTGCAAAGAATCATTAGATTGAGGAAGAGGTATTTACAGGGATAGAAGGATTCACAGGGCATTTTCAGTTTCCTGTCTGGGTGATTTTTTTGTGTCCATCCCTTTGGGTCTATGTTATAATGGGCAGGTTGAAGGGTACGCTGTATTAAGTTATATGGAATAAAGGGGTCCAAGATGTTAACATGACCCCAGACCCACCGACTGGGTGGAAGGGTAATTGCCTAGGCCTCTGAGCAATTTAAAAGGGCCCCTGCCCACACGCCACCTCTGCTCCACTCCAGGCCCCGTCTGGCCCTGTGACTTGCTGCTTTGCTCCTTCCCTCTGCCCACCCAGCTCTCCTATGGGCAGGGCAGGGAGAGATTCAGGAATGAGCAGGCAAAGCGGGGTGGGTGTAGGGCCTGGGGTGGAGTGGAGGCAGAGCATGGGCAGGGCCCCCAGACACATCAGGTTTGGTTCCCCGATTTCTGGACTGATATTTCCTTGTTTACCAAGCATGATCTTGCCCCAGTCCTTGAGTAGTTATACCAGGAGGCCTTTTTGTTTAGACTAACTTAGCCATTCTTGCTCCTTTTCATACCTTTTCTTATATTAATATTTGCTTCAGTAGGTTATTGGGACATCCAATGAACTTTCATGCATTTTTAACTGATTAGCTTACCATTAGGGTAACTTTGCGGGCCCAGTTTTCACAACAGGTGTGCTCTAGGGCAGCATGGAAACCAACAGCAGGAGTCATGAAGAAAGGAAGGTCTGGTGCTGCTGTCATTGCAAAAAACAGCAAGGTTTGCTTTGCATTTGGTGTTTGCAAGATGGCGCCCCAATGTATAACATCCTTCCTCGGGAGCAAGATCAGGTGCTATTGCTACCTGATTATTCACTCTGGCTGCCATCACAGCAGCAAGCACTGAGCTTGGCAGTAGATGCAACAGAGAGAAGGAATGTAAAACCCGTGATCAAATAGTGGATTGAGACAGGGCTTCTCATCCAGTCCCACTGATCCCAAAGGGAACACATGGCATGGCATTCATTTTTATCTTGAGAGTTTCCCTTTTAGGGCCAGTTGGAGCCTTTCTGTTACAATTTCTGCTGTAATGGGTTCTTGCCAAGGGAACATCAAGAACTGGCTTTTGGACAAACCACTAGGATGGAGGATTGGGGGCTCAACACATGCCAGGAATTGCTGCTGGATTTCTTGCCTTGATAAGACAGGCATGGTGTTGGACAGCCTGTTGTAGGGTATGTCTCTATTCTCTGGAGATTGGTGGCCTGGTCAGAGAAGACAGTGGCTCCATGGGGACAGGGAAAGGTAATTCCTAGTGTCTTTTCCCGATGGAATGGAAGCTTTTTCTGCTTTCAGCGATCTGCTTGACGGGTTAGCAAGCCATGTGTTTACGAGGCCCTGGTGACTGGAAGCAATGTAGCAGAAGTGTGGATTTCTCAAGTCTAGCACTGGCATTTCTTTCAGCCCATAAGCAAGGGAGCTGCGTTTTGTTGTGGGCGGTGGTGAAGGAGCCTGCCACTGTTAATATTTAATCTGGTGGTGATTTTTTTTTCCCGCAACCCCACTTTTTTCTGCTTCCAAAGGCCAAACAAATTGACAACAAAATGATGTTTGGGAACCACTGACAGGCAGTGGAGGATTCTTGGAACTGTGGCTTTTTCCTTCCACGTAGGAGCTAGAGTGAATTTTTTAACCTTTTTTTGTTTGGTTACTTAATTTTTTTTTTTTTTTAATTGCTGGGATCTAGGCCAGATTTTGCATTTCATGAGCCCACACCTTCCCCTTCCTTTCAGTCTTGCCCAGTGAAAATTTGGCTGGGTTACCTCCAAACAAAAATGAAATCTTTTTCTGTGGAAAGTTAATGCTAGGCACTCAGAGGATGTGTAGACTTTTTAATGATGCAAGGCAAGCCCTGAGAAATTGAAAAAATATTTTTTTGCTCAAAGGTGGAAACTTGTAAAATTCTTTGCTTGATGTGCAATTGCTGCTATTGCAGAGTAAGTGGTGGCAGATTTAAGGGTTGGAACTTCAGCCTGGAGAGATGGCGCTTGGGTTCTGATGCAGCAGCATCAACAGACCTCTGTATTTTTTGGGTAAGAACAGTCCTCTGCATATATATATAGTGATGGGGTTCAGTTTCATAGCCTTTTGTAAAATCTTACTGAATTCCCCTCCAAGAAAAAAGGACCAGTCAGATTTTACAGATGGAGAAACTGAGGCCCAGAAAGATTGCATGACTCGCCAAAATTCACAAAACCACTCAGTGTCTGAGGCAGGACTGGAAATCAGGAAATCCTGGATCCTACTTCCATATTCTAGTCCACTAGATCATCTGTCTGTCAGACACAGCAAATAGCTGAGGTTTGGCTGGCCAGGCGCATTGTCTGATAAATTCACATAAACTACGGAAGGGCTTGGCCAGCCTAAAAGAATAATCCCGGAAAGCCAATAACTCAGATTTTTTGACATGTGAAAGGTGGCCTGTGACTGATTATAGGGATCTTTTACATTGGTCACCATTAGCACGTAATTCACAGGGTAAATATGGATCACAGATCAGATAAAGTAATCACAATACTGAAATAATCTTCCATTACCCAGCGCCTTTCCTTCTAAAGCACTTCACAGACCTTAATTGATATACAAGCCACACGCACCGTCAAAATACAGTTGTCTTTGGCATGAAAAGCAGAAAATTTTTAGCAATACACAGCAACCCAATCCAACAGCACAAGACTAGAGCTGAAATGTCAGCTGGTCAGAAGTCAAAGGGTCATCTGGCTGTTATGCCCTGGGTTTGACTCTGGTACAAAAGGATTTAATAAAGTTGGGGCCAGATTCTGGCTGAATTGTTGGCAAAGAAGGGACCTGGATGAGCTGGAGAACAAGAGATGCCATGTGTCTTTCTGTAGGTATCCTGGCCTTCCAAGGGAAATGACAGATTATAGAATCAGAGACACCAGGGTGGCCAACCTGTTCACCTCTCTTCCTCTCTCTGTCGCTGGAAATGGAGGGTTCTTCTCTGCAGCAGAGTTGTCTGATCAGATTTGAATTTGGTTGGTCTAAAAAAGAGGAGGTTTCTATCACTTCTCTTTGGAGAGCAGTTCAAGCACTAATGGAACCCTGATCAGGACGTTTTCCCACCGTTTCCTTCCCTCCTGTAATTCTGTCCTGTTCCTCCTAGTATCCCACATCCCAGGGCAGAGTAACTTCTCTGGAGCTGGCGCATTCAGAACTTCCCAGGCCCCTTTCTGGATGTCCAGGGTGATGTTCTTAACAAAGATATTCAAACCGCTCTTGTCCTTTCGATGGTCTTTAACTCCTACCTGGCATTGGCAGACTCATCCCTGCCACTGTCCAGAGTAAATGCCATCAGACAATTCCCTCCAACACTCTTTGAAATAGCTACAGATTCTGAACTAGGAAACTCTCTCTTGCTTTAATTGTATTTCATGTGCCAGATCATCTGCTGGTATAAATCCGTAGTGCTCCTTTGCGTAGGGAGATATGTCAATTTGCAACCATTGAGAATCTGGCCCACTGATGTTCATGAAACACTTTCATGTTTGAAACCTCATTCAAAATGTGCAACTACCCCCCCCCCACTTTCACTGATTTTGCTCCACCAGCACGCCATTGACTATGCTTGATTTACTCCATCGCAAAGGTGGAGAATCCAGGTTTGTTCTCTTTTTATTTTCTCCCCTCTCAAAGTTTATGGCCTTTCGTCATAATGATTAACCAAAGAGGTAAACTGAGAGCAGAGTCAGTAACTTACCCTCTAAAACACTGTATGCTGCAGTTGATTTATATTTAACCCCCTGGTCACAAAGTATTAATTAAAATAATGTACTGTCATTCCAGGCTTTTTGGAGAGTCATTATTTTCAGGTACACAAATGGCTCAACATTATCCAATGCTTTGCAAAGCCATCTCCTAAACCTGGACCTTATTTTACTCAGAACTGGTTTCTTCTTTCAGATAGGATTTTCAATCTCTGGCGCTCTTCCTACGCAGATGCTTTAAGTGGACTGTGTCTTCAGACGGCATAGATCCTACTGAGAGCAATGCAGCTACAGCAATTTACATCAGTTAAAGATCTGGCCCCTGGCCATCTATTATATTTTGATGTTTCTTGGATACCTAAGGACAGACTTATGATCCTATGAGTTCTGCTATTCATATTTGTTTAGTCTTGGTCACTTTTTTCTCTGAATTCCTTCTGTGTGACCTCATGTCTGATAGTGCTCACGCACTGTGATGATAGGTGACAGTATAAAAGCCTAAAATAGCTAAATATTCCACTGGACCGGCTACAAGATGAGCCTCGCACTGACAAAGCAAGTGCCTTTCCCCTGTCATTTGAAGGTAGCAAGAAGGTGGATCAAACATAATGGCAGCAGCATAAGAACCACTCATTTGTCTTTGTCTCCATTTGAATAAATACGGATCCTTTCCTCAGTCTGTTTTCTTCATGGAAAGATATCACGCCCTTTGAATAAGAAAAAAAACCCAAAGAGTTGTGTGGCTCTTAAAAACTAACAGATTTATTTTTCGCATGAGCTTTCGTTGCAGACAAAGTGGGATTTTCTCCCATGAAAGCTCATGCAAAAAATAAATCTGTTAGATTTTAAGTGCCATATGACTCCTTGTTTTTTTTTTGCTGGACGAGACTAACACGGCTATCCCTTTGGAAATTGACTTTGAGTAAAAACCTCTTCTCCTTTCTGACAACATGAGAAATCCAAAGTGGAGCAATCTTACTGGACTATCTCTGTTCAAGTCAGAAATAACATAGATTTAAATGCCACCAAACTTTGATGGAGCTGGATGTTGAGGATGCTTTGTGGGTCTCTTTCTCATCTAAACTGGTTCATTCACCCTCCAGAGGATGAGGGGTAGATTGTGTGTTTGTCTTCAGTGGCTGAGAAGGAAGGCAAGGCCTTCTCTACCCTATTGCTTTTGCTCTCTAGATTTTAGGCCCAGGTCAAGAGCAGAGCTGTCTAGCAGGTGGATGAGACGAAGAAGGGACAGAACTGTCGTTCCGCCTCTTGTGCTCTTGTGCCAAATTAGATCTGAGGGTGGAAACACACAGAGCTGTGCGAAGAGCAGAAGTTCTGTTTCCATGAAGGATTTTGAGATTTCAGAATCTGGCTTCATTCTTGATTGGAGCAAAACCTGCAAAATATGAGTTTCTCAATGGAAATTATTTGAATTGTTTGAAAAATTTCATTTTGATTCTGACCTTAAAAAAAGATGATATGATCTTATAACCAAATATAATCCAGATTAAAAACTGAAAAAAAACCCCTAAGTGTCTGGGTCCAACAATAGCTAAATGGGTTGTTTTGATGTTGTTGGAACTTCTCTCAACAAAAAATGAAATTCCCCAGTGAAATTGGCCTAGTTCCTTGAAGCATTTGGATTTTGTTGGAAAAGGACGTTCTGACCAAATTAGCCGCTCTAGCAGCACCGTAGGTTACCCTTGTTACAAGACGGCTCTGCGTCTGTGCAGAGGTAAATACACACGGTGCTAGTAGATGGCGCTCCAGATTCTGCAGTGTAGTTCCTGGGTGTTGTAACATCAATAAAAACTTGTTGGGTGTGAACTACAGATGGTTTCCTTTTTGCAGCTCTTTTCAGCAGCTCCTAATAAAATTATTTCAGGAGTGGCAGTAACTCATTTCATCCACCCACTCGCTCCATAGCAATAGTGAGAATTTTGATTGCCTCTGTTAAGTAGCAAATAAATAATTAGGCAGGTTTTTCTAACCTGTTTTTCTGTATATAACCTATGTAGCAGCTTTCTACAGCTCTCTAGATGTGGACTAGTCCCTGCAGTTTGACTCTGACCCATTGAAGGGACTAGGCCACACATATATATATGGGCGGGGGCACATGAATCTTCTAGAGTTGTGGGACCTGATTCCTTACCCCATATATTAGATTCAGAGCACCTGTGTTCATTCCCCATAGAAGATGATTCTTATACGGGAGAATACACATGTATGATAAACCACTGTGCAGTGAGATTACAAAGAACCGGACTGTTTTGGCCCCACACTCCTGTCCTTTCTGTCCATCAGTGAGATTTCTCAAGTAAGCAATAACTGTAGCACTTAGTCTGTGGCCTGCCTGTAGGAAAAAAGCATATGAAACCTTTGTGCAGTAAGATTGATACTCCTAACATTCCAGCGCTTAATGACTGATATTTTAAAAAATATGATAATGATAAGTGGTTTTTCCAGATCTGGACCAGGCCTTCAGAACTAAAACACAAATTAACCACAACTTCTCAAGTTACCAGTTTGCCAAACTATCTTGGCTTGGTCGTCTGCTCCTCTTTTCATGTAACTCGGCACTGGCCAAACCCACTGGCAAATAAAAAAAAAAATAACTCACACAAAAAATAAAAACCTAAACAAGACTTGAACTCTGCCCTCAGGCTTAAAACAATCCTCATGCCATCTTCCCGTTGGGAGTAGACTTTTCAGGCTAATGAGCTCTATTGAAATAAAGGGGCTGGGGCTGGAAGTACGGCCAGAAGGTGAATTTCCTGTGAGGTAAACTCAATTCTTGGGGTAATTGTACAAATGCAAGAAAGCATGTTCGATCCCTAATTATAGACAGGTTCAACAATGGTCTTTCTCAGTTGCATCAAGTGCTAGATATATTTATTGCAAAATAATGTTCTGCATTTCTATCTCAACCCGTCTCCATCACTGTATTATCTGTGGCGCTACGATGGATGCAAGCTTTAATATCCATTTTTTACTGTGCACTTTCTTTGAATTGTGGGCCAGATCTTGCCCTGGGAGTTCAGGTGTGCCAGGAATGCAGGGCTGGGCGCTGATTGAGCCTATTGGTTAGCGTACATACAGCAAGACACTCCATTTGATGAAGTCAGTTGGAGCCCATGAAAGCTTATGTTTGAAGAAATCTTAGTCTTTAAGGTGTCACAGGTTTCTTGTTGTTTTAGCAGGACACTGTGCAACTCCAAAACTGTGTTTTCTCCAACGCAGAACCTGACCCTCAGAATTAGATTCTGAATACAACCTCCCGGCGTCAGGGGCATGCAGAACTTGGCTTCTGGTTTCAGCTCTTCTTTGGGCCTCAGAGTCTTCAAAGAGGGATATGCTTATGGCCAGGAAATGAACTAAACCAGAAACGCAAGCTTGTCTGTAAATCACATAGAGTGGAAGTGATGCCCCAGTGTCAATCCCTCACAAAACTAGATGACGCTGTAGACCTGCCGATGGTGAAGTGCTGGGTAGAATTAGAACGGGATGGTGTTCTAGGCATTGGACAGAATTAGTAAAGATGCAGGTGCATGAAATATTGATGGGCTGTTAAAAGCTTTTGTAGGGATGCTCCCAAGCTCATTAGTAATACATCTGTTTGGCATGTAATTAACTAAATGAGATCAGCAATGAACATGTAATTATGGTCTCACCGAGTTATTAGGCTTGTAAGCGGCAGGTAAGCAGTTGACAAGATACCCATGGCCGGTCAATGCACTACCTATCTTACAAATTGACTTAACTAGCGTGTCAGATGTGTGGAAATAATTACAGGCAATTGCAGCATGCCTGAAGGGCTGATAACCCTAAACTGAAGGAAGGTAGATAGTTAATATCAGGGAAACTTAAATTCTGTGAACATAGAACCGCCAAACACGGGAGTCCATCCATGGCATCCAAGAGTAGCAATTTTTCTAAGCTTTCCAATCATTATTTGTAAGATGGTAGCATCTGTGGGCCACAACCAAAAGCAAAGTCTCATTAAGTTGGGTGCTGTAGCTACACATTGTACAAGATGGTTCATGCACTAAAGGGTGTCACAAGTTAGTGAGACTTTGGCATGTAAAGATTTTTAAGGCTCTGGCCCGTACAACAGAGTGGAAAAAAATCAGTATCACATTTCCTGCCTTAGGCACAGAGAATTCAAATGAGCCACAACATGCCTGCTGCACAGCCCGCAAGTGATCCCACAGCTCGTGACCCCCCAGCCAGGTCACCGACCACACAGGCCACGGGTGCTCTTTAGACACCCCTCTATTCGGGCTGTTTCATGGCCAACAAAGTGACTCCTGCTGCAGAGAAAGGGAAATGCCCCATGAATCATCCTGTCCAACCCAGCTGATTTCCTGATGCCCTAATCTCTGTCCGCCAAACGGGAGGAAGGTGCAGAGCACCCCAAAGACAAACACAGAGCTTTTAAACTCTGTTCTAGTATTTTAGAGTTTACAGCTCAGTTGCCCTGGAACCGACTTGTGGATCCTGAATCACTGGAGGTTTTTCAAAAGAGGTTGGACATGGGTGGTGAGCGATCTGCCGTTTGGGGAGGCGAGAACCCCCCAGCCCTGCCCCTTTCTTCCCCATCCCCATCAGAGCCTCAGCCCCTTATATTGCCCAGCAGTACCCTGGCCCAAGTTGCTGAGGTTGCCAAGCTCTGGGTGGCCAAAATGCCGGGCTAGCTGAGTGCCAGCCCGCCCCGCTGCTGGGACGCTGACTTGGCCTGTGCCAACACTGACCCATCCTGACGCTGGGCTGGCCAGCCCACCCCAGCACCGGAGAACTAGGTGGCAAGTGGATGCAGCAGGTGGTGAGACGGGGCCACACACGGCTGTCAGAGAGGCGTTAGCTTTTCCTCGCCTTACATATCTGCTGTCCCCGAGGTTTAGCTACCATCTGCCAGGGATGGGCTAGTTTCATTTGATCCTGCCTCGGTGTGCAGGAGAAGAGGACTTGTCAGGGCCCCTTCCAGCCCAACATTTCTACGAATCTGATTATAAAACACTCCTACCTTGTGCTCATTTCATGTTTGTTAAATTCTTTCCCTTCCCTGAACCGTGTGTCTCGTCTAGACCCCCCTCTTTTTCAAGTATCATAACAAAGTGGCAGTGGGTTCAAAGAGACCTCAAGAAGGCAAATCCAGGACCAAGTAAACCTCGACCATCCCTGGCAGGTGTTTGTCATTAACCTCCTTGGTTTCGGGGCGTCTGTATTCTGTGTTCTGCTGCCTACTCCCACAGGCAACTTCTTATCAAGGCCCAGCACTATTCACCCACCCACTGAGGGAGCTTTTTAGATGCATCAGCTAAAAATCCCATTACTTTCTCTGTCAGAAGTCAGACTAACTCCTAGTCTATTAGTTTTGTGGTACAGTAATATTTCACCCAGCAAGACAGTCTGGTTATGTATTATTAGACGGGCTTCTTCAAAAAAGAGATTTTTCTCGGCTGAAAACCAACTTGCATCACATCTGGAATTCAACTGTGGGTAACTGAGCCTTTCTGTGAGATGCCTGAAATGTGCATGGCGGAGCCTCATGGATCTTATGGTGTAAATCAGAAATAACCCCATAACAGCGAGTGGGCCCCATTTATTGTCATCCTGGGCCAACACAAAGTTAGTGTAAATTGCTACAAGTCTGATGTAGAATTTTACCCCCCTGGAGAAAATGACTGCACGGATTGTATGGGAATAGTGGAAATAATATGCCCAGCGCAGGTACACAGGTGTGAGTGAGATCGGATTCAGACCTGACATACAGACACACTGTGCATCCTTGTTGGATTTGGAACAGCAGGATTCCCTGGAGCCTCAACATCAACTCAGCCTTCATCTGTGAGCTAAACAGAGTAAATTCTGCATCTGTGTCCCTTGTTGCCAAGGCGTCCCCTTCCTCTACTTTTGTGCAGCCCAGCCCAGACATAGCTGTATTTTGGTGGTGCTGTATATAGAGAACATGCAGTGCTTTTAAAAGGTACTATAGGATGAAAAGCACCAAACAAATAGTAAACATGATTATTTCTTCAGAGCTAATGTGTTGTGTTGCCCAAGACCAGTATAAGTTTTGTTGCAAAATCAGCCTTCACTACCCACATCAAAACAGAATAAGCAAAACACTCAGTTCCAAGAACAGCAGTTTGAACTGGGCTGTGTGTGAAGGCAAATAAAACATTTCCCACTATTTTGGTTTGGTGCCTGGCCCAAATTACACATTGTTGGTTGCAGGGTCACACAAAAGCTGCATCGTTCTTGTGCTTTCTTGGACACAAAAATATAATCACTAAGCAAGGACCTGATTTTAGTGTGGAAATCCTAGTCCCAAAATGGAAGTGAATTCGAAATTCCCAAGCTCAGGCGAGACAGTTCAGGCGCTTTGGAAGTTGTTGCTAATTTCATGCAACTTCCATGGTGATGGAGTTTCTGGAACCCAAATAGCTTTGGCTATTTTAATCCACAGTGCACATTTCATATATAATAAAATCGCAGGCTTTTGGATTCACTGGGTTCTGACTGTTTTGTCCCATTAGTGGGATTATTCATCTAAGAAGTCACCCTCCAGAGACTGCTGCTTCTGCCGTTCCAGGGGGACTGGAGCTAGATAACCCTGGCTTATTGCAAGCAGACAGCAGTTCTAACCAGGGCGGAGCAGAGACAGTGGGCAGCCAGCTAGAAAATAAGGGTCCGGCTGGCCCTGCCAAGGGGCTGTGGACGTGGAACCTGTTAGAGGAGGGTTTCCAACACAGGCAGTCCTAAGCAGAGAAGTGGGGACAGGAGCATCTTTGTGCAGTTGTTGCTGGAGAACGTTTTAACCTGATCCAGTTCTGGAGCCTGTCAGAGCACTGCCTGTTCCAATGGACCACCAGCAGCTCTGTAGCACGTCTATGCCGGTCCAGAGCTTGTGGGCAAGAAGGGGGTCAGACATGTTCCCAAGGATCCCTTAGGGTTAGCTCCCACATGCCGTCCTGGCTCTCTCAACCTGGTGCAAAGAGGTGAAGTGTCATGTTCCTAGAGCTGCCCCACAGCAGAGGTTGCGGTTATAACCCACTATGTACTAGCTGTCACACTTTGCTGCCTGCCTGCTGTTGACTAGGACAGGGGAGCAAAGACAAGGCAAACAGAGGCAAAAGCATCTCCCCTGGATTGCCGAATGCGATCTGCCCGTACAAGCTTGAGTCATTTCTCCCTGCTCCACTGCTGCTTGGCTTTCACTACTTGGTGTTGCTTCTCTCTAAACCCGGTAAGGGAAAAAGGGCTTGCTCTGCTCCAGATGCACCTCACTGGGAAGAACCCGAAGGAGATGCCAAAACATCTGCTCTGTTCACTCTCCTGCTCAAGTGCTTGGCTGCACAGGGAAGGGAAATCTCAGCCCGCTCTAGAGGCAGCATTCTGACGTGGTGCCTCGTATTACATACCAGGACGCTCATAACGCTCTGCGGCCACAGGCACACAAACACCGTGGTCATGGGCTAACCACCGACAGGCCTGGGGTATACAGCTCCCAGCTTTTCACTCTGCCACCGGGATCCGTTCCTACATACACACGAGGAGCTCTGATTCCAGCCCCCAGAGAGCAGCGATGAATATCTGCAGAGGCCAACCGCCCTAGTCTCCATCTTCAAAGCATCTGACAGAGTGGGATTCTCCCATGGAAGCTCATGTGATAAATAAAAATGTTAGTCTTTAAAAGTGCAATAGGACTCCTTGTTTGTGTTGCTGAACGAGACTACCACAGCTCCCCTTTGGAATTACCCAGCTAACGTTAGACTGTGTGTTCATGAAAACACGCATACATGCAGAGGGGTGTGAGGTTGGGGTAGACTCACCTCCCTCCTTTAGTCTTTTAGTGACTCTGTGAGCTCAAGGCCTTACCACCTTGCAACACATTTGTGAAAACATCTTAGGCCAGAATTCATTCCCTTTCATAATGGCGAAGAGGATGGAACCGAGTTAGATTTCATTCAACTGTTCAAAAATCCCTCCTGTTCCAGGGGCAAAGAGGCTGGGGAATTTTGCAAGGATGCTATAGAGAAGTTTTTGACCACTGTGAGTCACAGCTATAGAGGGAGGTGGAGCAGAAAAGACTCCATATATGGAGGTAAAGCCCTGCACATCTGGCTAGTGACATTATGGTACAATTCCCCTGTTGCATCAGCTGTTGGGGCAGGACCATGACAGGCCAATCCTCTGACAAATCCGATGTGCTCCAAAATGAGAGAATCTAGCAGCCAGACACTAGTGTCCTTTGATTGTTCCCTTGCTCAGGTGTGCCCAGATGTTTCTAAACAGCTTGCCTGCCTCGCTTTCTTGTTTCAGGAAGCCAAAGAGCTGTATCTCACATCAATAATTCCTCCTGCTGGAAGCCGTGACTGGAGGCTAACAAATGAAGTTTACCGGATGATAGCAAAGGTGCCCATTGTCAGATGCACCGGCCATCATGCCCCACCCCAGGAGAGCAGGTGCAGGAATCCAATCCTCGGGAGATTTGCATCTAATCACAGCTGCAAACACACTTCAGCTCTTTTTTATTCTGCCAGGCTTTGCTGGTGTGGCAAGCTGGAAGAGAACTGCTGATGTGCAAATTCAGAGGAGGGCCCCTCAGGAATGTGTCCAAGGGGAGGGTGACCCACAGAGGAAATTATAATCTGGGGCTTGATCTCTGCTGCCCATTTATCTGTTCCCGAGCCACTGCTGGGTGGCTGCATACCCTACTCTCCTGCCAGGCACTTTCTGAGGCAGCATCGCCAGGGGGACAGACTCAGAGGATGAGTGACACTAAGTGTGCTCCCATTTGACCAAGCACGTTGTTCCAACATCCTGGCACCAAAATGATTTGCTGCCCAGAAATTTCTATGCACAGGCATTTTCTGTTTGCTGCCAGCCATCATGGTGCCTCCTCTATTCTGTAAATAGGGAGAGAGGGGAGGTTTGTAGAGCCCTGCAAATATGCGGATGTCTGCATTATATCCGCATCCACAGATACAACACAGATATCCATGGACCTTTTCTTGTGGATGCAGATTGGATACAGGTACACATATTTTTAATCTTCACAGAGCTAGAGCCCTGCAAATATGCAGATATCCATGGCTATCCACATTATATCGGCATCCCCGGATACAACACAGATATCCATGGACCATTTCTGGCAGATGTAGATTGGATACGGATCAACGTATTTGTATCTGTGGAGGGCTCTAGAGGTTTGGAGAGAAGAATTAGGTGTTTCAGGGACTTGGGAGGAAGTTGCGGGGAACTGTCTGAGATTCAGTGGGCACTGTTGGAGGATAAGTGGGATGCAGCAAATCCGAGATCTGTCCAAGCCCTGGAAGTCAAGGCAACAGCAAAGCCCTCCTGTTCACTTGCGGGTAGCAGGCTGCACCTTTAAAAGCCAGCTGGAGGGAAGGGCCTGATTCTCCTGTTGCAGGGCAGAGCTCCTCTCTCACCAGCCATCACCCCGCCACCTGGATCATGCTTACAAAGCATGGCAGGTCTGGCAGGTGTGTTGTGAAAAGCTCATTGTTTTGTGCTGCTACATTAAAAATGAGTCACATGCATGCTGACATTTCCTGATGTGCTGGGCAATTAAATAACAAAGCTCGCACGTCTCTCCTGCCATCAGCAAATGCCACTGGGTGTTATTAACTAGAAGCTGGAGCTGCTAATAGGAATGGGGTCTAACAGCAGCAAACGAAGCCCACCAAGGCACTGAAGAATGAGAGCGATAATCACTGGGGACCAGCCTTCTCTGCTTCCTCTTGGGAGCCTGTGAGCAGCCATTCTGGCCAGCGGCTGATTTTGCAGACTGCTCTTTATGGTGCTGAGAATATCACAAACGTCAGAACTTTCCCCAGCCCTGCAGGGTGGGCAGGGAGAGGACGGGACACAGCAGTTGGCCAAGGGATTGGGGAAAGACCGTCAGGAACTTGTTGGCTTCCTGCGCTCCCAACCTAGCCTTTGAGGTCAGCCGCACCGCACGTCTTTCATCAGCAGCCATCTCCCAAGGACTTTTCCTCTGAAGCCCCAGTGCGTTTATGTCTTGGCTACACCAGTACCTTCATGACCTTCGTTATCCAGGTTTTCCAGCCAGAAAAAACTCAAAGGCAAAGACACTCTGGTCTTTTTCTCTCTGTAGAACAACCAGCATCAAATGAAAGGCAGGCTTAGAACATCTATAACGGCCGGGGCTGAGTAAATGCAATGTATACCTGTGAACACCAGCGAGTGCTTGACCTAAGAAACAAGAACTATAGCTACAAGGCATTGGAAGCTCATGAGAGTTTGCATAAGGAAACCAACCAATTCCTATTCAGTTAAACTACAGCAGCTCCGTTTAGTAGCTTGAGAAGAGCTACGTGAGCTGCCCACTGTGGAGCTCTCCCACTGATGGTTGGACTCGTAGCTTGTATTCACTCTGCATTCACAAACCAAGAGTGATGGAGCCTCAGCAAGTTCCCATGGCTGGAGCTGGAGCCCTAGCCAACACTGTCTCGGAAAGCTACTTCAGAGCTATGGCCAGCCACTGCCATCTGGAATCTGTCCCTGGAGCCACTCTGGATTATACTGGGCTAAAAGGTCAGCAGGATCTGGTCTGAAGCAGGCCAATGCTGAGCCACTCTCATCCCTCCCA
This sequence comes from Podocnemis expansa, assembly GCA_007922195.1. Taxonomy (NCBI): domain Eukaryota; kingdom Metazoa; phylum Chordata; order Testudines; family Podocnemididae; genus Podocnemis; species Podocnemis expansa. The sequence continues at coordinate 2,238,693 of ML682107.1, read as the reverse complement.
AAATGCCTCCATTTCAGTCCCCAAATCCCCTCTGGTGACATGAGCTGGGTGTCCCTTTGGTGCTACTGTTGAAAATGACTTCAATTGGAAACGAAAGACACTGAAGTTCTAGGAAGAGTCCAGCATCCTGAAGGAAATGACTCTCATGGCACATTCAGTTTCCAGCACGGATAATATTTGTGTGTTCCTGCTTTCGGGTCTTTGTCCCACACTGCAGTGTTCTTTAGGGCCTTCACAGATGAAGAGACGCAGTCAATGCTGAGAAGGCACTTCGGTACTTAGCTCAGCGGCAGGGCTGAATGGCTTGTCCGAAGCTGGCTTGGGGACACATTTGTATCAGGTGGTACAAACCAGCAGCTAACCTCTGCCGGAACGAATACCATGGAAATTCACACGGTGCCATTGACCTGGCGTCATAGTGGTGCAGTATTTTCTTTGCAGACTGCAGTTGATGTATTTATTTGCAATGTATTTTTCAGCCACTAGATATCACTATGTGATGCGCCAGAGATGAAGAGGGCCCTGGTAAACAGACAAAGTTGGGATTCAAGCTTTGCGGAAGTTTGTTTATTTCATCGGTTGCTGTTTTGTTTCCCTGCTGCCTCCATTTAAAGACGGTCTCTGCTTCTGTATATCATGACAGGGGCATGTCACAATTTCTAGCAAATGACAAATGGCGCAGCAATAAACATAAACCCAACAGCACTACTTATACCCTGCAGTCAACACATCCTGAGAATTACGCCTGTATTTATCTTGTACACGTTTCGGTTCCTTCCACAGCAGGACTCCATAGGGCTCTGGCGTCAGTTTAGTTACAGGCGATTTTCAGGAATCACTTTCTGTAGAGCACATGTAGACTAATCTAGCCAATGGGGATGCTGGCTCTGGGTCACTTTGGGAGATTGTGTTCTCCTTGCTTAAATTCCTCCTGTCACTCCAGGTGGATAGTGGTCAACTTCACTTTGTCTTGAACTGTGTAAAGCATTCCTGTGCGTTTTAAAAACAATTGCCATCAAAGGTGACACGTTTGTGTGTTTGTGGGGAGTCGTGGGGTCAAGTGTCCCCCAGATTTCTCCCAGGATTTATATGCCCTGCTCTGAACCTTGTTGCAAGCCATCAAGATCTTTAAATTATGCCTCCACGCTATCAACAGTTACACGTCATCTCTGGCTGCAATATTCCAACCCAGAAGTGGCTGTATGTGATGACCCCTTTAGATTAACTTTGTTGCATGAGTTGGGATCCTGCTATGAAAGGTGCCGTATAGCCAGCAGTTGTTAAGAAACCCAGAAGCTTTCTATCCAGACTCCAAACTCAGCTTTGGATCCAAATTTCATGACCACCCAGTTTAATGAGCCAAACGAAACTCTCAGATCTGAAGACCTCACAAACATTGAGAAGGTCAGAATCCAGATTTGGATTCAAATTTTGCCACTTGAGGCTCCCTGGTATAAACAAAAAATACAACTCAAGGCCCAGGTCTGATGATGAAAATCCTTGGGGCGTTTATAAGAAAGTATTTCCCCTCCAAGCACACTTATGCTGTATTCAGACCCATGTCCCCCAGGGTGGGAGGACAAAGACACCACAACCACTGGGAGAGCAGCAACAAGCTGATTCTCATTAACGTGACAGCTGCTTCTTTCCCTAAGACTCTTTGGAAATTTCCATCAGTCCTGAAAGGTCCTTTCCATGCTCTATACCACAGCAACCAGTGGTTACTCAATTAGAAAGAGAGACAGTTCTGTCTTCCTGCGCTGTCCTCATAAAAATCCCCATGCTAGGAGAGATCAAAGGAAGAAAGGCCCCTGCCATAAACCAGCTCAGAGCTCAGACAAAAAGCTAAAGTTTCATGATTATATTTTCCCTCCCCCAGACTATAAAAAATGCTTCTTCTGCTCTGACTCCAGCAGGCAGGATCATTAAATATAGGCTCTTCCACCCAAGCAGAGTCTGGTCATGCCCGCAAGGTTGCAAACAGTTTTCATTAGTATTTCTAGTTTTCACATGCTCATAACTTATCTTGAGGGCTGAACTTTCCCAGGCTTGGTCTTTGCCTGAAGGTGAATTGTTTTTTTGGAAAGTTTGAGTAAATTCCCTTGATTCACTTTTTTAATTTTCAAAGTCCAGGAGAGTAAAAACCCAAGGTGAACTGGGTACTGTAAAAACAACTGTTAATAACCTTCTAACCACACAGGCCCAGCCCACAGGCTGGATGCTTGAGAACGAAACATGGGCTGGTGAGGAACGGAAGTGCCCGGCAATGAGCTGAATGCATGGCCACTCCGTGATGTGTTCCTGGCCAGAAGTCCTCACCCCTACACTGCATGAAAGAGAGGAAAGAGGGTGTGTATCTCATCTAAGGCAATCAGCTGAGGGTGCTGCAGCCCAGGGGGGACTCAAGGAGACTCGGTCTCGTGGGGGCAATGAAAGTTAGGATCCAAAATCCCCTTGAGGATCTGGTTCATTCAGCTTCTATTCAGCTCTCAGCTTAACCTGTTCTCTGCAAGTAACTTTTTCTATCCCTTTACTAACGTGGATCTTTTATACCTTGCTGGCTTAAAAATCTCTACTTAATTCAATCTAAGATGAGAACCGTGACCTTGGCGTCTGATGTAAGTTCCTCCACTTTTATCTGCAGTGCTTTGTGCTTAGTCATTTGTCACTGGGATGGAGATACCAGCCACAGAAGGTTATTGGATAATGAATGAGACGTGCCTATTGGTACAGCAGAGACTTGGGAAGGTCAGGCAAAGATATGGGGCAGGTGGATCTGTTGCTGCCCTTTCCAGGAAGATAATATCTGCAAGAGTATTGTCAGGGGTGGTCTAGATAACACTTATGCCTGCCACATGCATAGGAGTTTGGACTAGATGACAAGGCCTCTTCCAAGGTCTCTTCCTGTCCTACTATTTTATGATTTTCCACGTGTCATCCTTCTCCCATGTGGTCCCTGCCTCCACTCACGAGTCACTAGCTTGGCAAAGCAAAAGGAGCAGTCCTCGCCCCCAAATGGTCATCAAGGGGGCTCTGTTGGACCGGTGATGTCATAGCTGCACCCACCGTTTGGTGCCTATAAACGTTTGGTGGTGGATGCAATAAACTGTGGAGCATGAAGGCTACCGGGAGGTCAGAATATTAGCAAACTGAAATCCAGAGACTGTAGCAGGAGTCTCCATATCAAATATCTCTTTTTTGTCTAGCTGCTACATTGTGCCAGTCTTCACTCTGCTGCGGGGTCAGAGATGGTCCATATGCCATCTGAGTGTTTGTGCCAGTTCTTACTCTCTAGCAGGAGAAAGGCTGGAACATCCTTTCTGTTAGGAGGCATCCTCCGTCAACTGCTTTCCTCCTCAACCTCCGGACCTTTGGTGGCCTTGTGGGGCAGGACTCCTGCTCAGCTCTAACCTGCTACACTTGATCCATCTGGCTGAGCAGACACTTCTTTTCAGACATGCTCAAATGCCTCCTCAAACAGGAACATACCTGGTCAGGCCTCCTGGGTTAGAACATGAGCTACGCGGACTGCGGCCAGAGACAATCTTGTAACACCTCCTCCCCTGCCCTGTCTAAGCTCTCCAAGCTAATGAACGAATCTCAGATCCCCATCATTACCAGCCGAGAGAATTTCCCACGAATAAAAAAGAGGCGGTGCAAGCGCAGTGTTATCCCTCTGCAGTCCAAGCCCTTGGGTGTTGAACTCACTCAGATCTAGGTGAGGCCAGGAAAGAAGCACCCAGTGGTGTATGTTGCAATGCTGTGCCAGCAAGAGGGGCTTGTCATGCCTGGGGCCTGGGCAGCCATGCCTAGTGGGCAGAGCAGTGGCTGTCAGAGGCCAGGGATGGGTCACAGGTCAGTGCTGGACTCAGGAACCAGCACCAAGGCTCCGTGCTGGGGTCAGGAGCCCGAGAGGGAGCCGAGAGGCAGGCTCATCATGGCAGTGAGCAGGGGCGTCCACCTCATCACACACACCAGGCTCTTGCACTCTGGCTCGGACCACGTGGGGTCTGACCACCCAAGCTGCAATCCACGACAGTTTGCATAGACACTTCGTGGAACTCCTCCTGGGCTTAAATAGGGCTCTTAGGTGGACCCTGAACCAGGAGAGAAGCTGGCATCTGCCATTCTGAGGTGGCATTGCCTGCGGCGTTTATCTGCACGACACCCACCCACAGTGCTCGTGTGACGCTGGGCAGTGGTGTGGAGGTGATGGCTCTCATGCACCCGCTCATCCTCGTTCCAAAGGGGCAGCCATGCTAGTCTAGTCCAGCAAAACAAACAAAGAGTCCTGTGGCACGTTTAAAGACTGACAAATGTATTTTTTGCATGAGCTTTTGTGGGAGAAAATCCCATTTTGTCAAACGCTTTGAAGATGGGGAACTTTCAGAATGGGAACAAAATTATTCCTATGTCTTACACTTCCCTGCATTTATTTTGCCCCCACTCTGCAAGTTCCCCATCTCCAAGCATCTGCCAAAGTGGAATCTTCTCCCACAAAGGCTTGTGCAAAAATATATTTGTTAGTCTTTAAAGGTGCCACAGGACTCCTTGTCTGTTTGCCTATTGTCCTGGGTTCTTGTCCTTCCCCAGGTCTAGTGCCCTGTGGTGCCAGGACATCGTCTGTTGGAACATGGTCCTTCTCTCTCCCAGCAACCCCCTGCTGTTTGCATGAAGGCAGGGTGATAGATAACCTTCGCAGGAACCCAGCTGAGCTCCGATTTCTACCCTGATGGCCCCAGACAGGAGTGGGGAAGGGGAGAGCTTGTGCCAGCCCCTTTCAGACATGGAGCAGAATTAAACGACGACACTGAAGTCTGCTGGAAACTCCTCATGAGTCTGGGGTGAGCCTAGGCCTGGACGAGCCTAGCTATTATTAGTTTGGGGCTAGTTGGCCCATGCCTATGAGTGACTCTTATCAAGAAGAAGAAGAAGAAAAAGAAAGGTAAAGGTGGTGCCCCCTGAGACGACAGCTGGGCCAGGTACAGACAAGTGTTGTAGCCAGAGATGAGTCAGAACCATGAAGTGTTAGGATCTGGATCCAAATTTTCTAGGTATTCAGCTTGGAAGTGAAATACTGGCTCCATTAAAGTTTAACACAAAACTTCCATGGGGCCAGGGTTTGGCACCATTGTGAGATGGGCTCTGCTCCAAAGGTGGGCTGGAGGGTGAAGCTTCCCCAATGGCTAGGAATATTTGGTCCAGAGGCTTTTCTTTGGAGCCATGCCTGGTGCTTGGGAAAGCCCAGTGCATTTTTCACAGCTTTCTGATCATCCCAGGGAGCAGGTATCATCAGGTTTCACTCCCATGTGGTCCTGAGGAATTAAAGACTTGGCTCGGGGAGGCTTAAAGCATCCTCTGCTTGCACTGATGTCTGTGAGAGCTACAGGAGCTCATCAAACGGTGCCTTGCAACCATATGTGCAAATCCAACCTGTGGTGATGGATTCTGGATGTACAGCACTTTGGTACCATTGCCCAGACATTGCCCAGCCAATACATCTCCACAGGGGTTGCCAACACTGGCTCCAGAAAAATCACACAGCTCCAGCCGCCGCTGCGGGAAAGCATCTGCAGCTGATTTAGGCAGATGTTCCATGGCAGCCACCGGCAAAGGCGTCCCCGTGGTCGGCTGTTCTGGAAGCAATGAAGTCTGGCTGAAGGGGAGGGCATCCCTGGGGCATCTGCCAGTTCTCGACGGGAGACCAGCAATCCACGTTTGGGATGCTGTTTAAACTGCACATGTATCCAGCAGTTAAAAGCTGCTCTGAGTTGGGCTCCCTCTTGCTAGATTACAATGTCCTCATTATTGCAAACCTCAGACAGCGTGGGGGGGAGATTTCACGTCAGGGAGAGACGCCCTGAGAGCAGGGATGGGTTAAGGTGGGAACCTCTGGCTTTGTCTATGTGCTGCTGAGATTGCACACATTCAGATGGGCTCTCCAGATTGCCCAGCCTGGCTTCTCCCCTGCATGCATGCAATGGGGCTGGAGACCCTCTGGATGGGGCAGTCTAGGCTAGGTTTGTCCCTGTGGCATATGGGCCTGGCTGAGCCAAAGCCAGAACTCTTGTGCTGGTCCTTTGTATAAGGATGAATTTTACCACTGCTCAGTACATCCAAACTATTGCATGCTTTACTGCTTCAAATGGCTTTTTTGACCAGTGCATCGCCGATGTGTACCTTGTACCACCGGTGGGTTGGGCTCAAAGGCTTTTGTGGTCCAGAGACTGTGTACTTGTAGCAATGACTTGTCTTGTTTGGCCTCAAGGCCCATAAGCTGCCTCATTTTCACCTCTCTGTCACCCCCTCAGTTCCCAGCAGAGGTAGGTGGCTGAGGTAGCTCACACAAAATCCCATGCCAGAGTTAATCAAAATCCAGATGGAAACACAAAAGCCACCACTCCAGATTCTTCTCAGGGTCAGGCCTCTTTCTCCGTGGTCTGTAGCCCTTCCCCTGGGTGCCAGCCAGCTCCTCCTTCCGCTCATGGACGGGGCGGTTGTACTGCCTCAGAAAAAGCAGCAACACAGGGGGAAACCCACATCCATTCTCTACTGCAGGGCACTGGCCTTAAGGTCCTAAACCACTGAGCTGTCTACCTGATAACCGAAACAGTCCTGACTTTCCTTCCGATGCACCGAGCCTGCTCTCCCAGAAGCCTATTCTTGTTAGGACAGTCCCTTTCGAGGTTACCTTTATAGCCGCCGGACAGGTAGTTCTTAGTCACATGATCTGTATATCCATCTCCTTCATCTGCGGAAGTGAGCTACACCTGGCATAGGTGAGGCTGAGAAACGCTCTCCTCTTAAAAGGCCAGCTCACCTTGAGACACGTTCGCTCCAGGCAGCATACGGTCCTCCGTGAGGTGCCCATTACTATCCCTTAAGAGAAAAGTCCTGGGGGGGAGAGGGGAGGAATTATCTCTGAATAAAAAAGTGTCTGATGAAGTGGGATATTCTCCCACGAAAGCTCATGCGATAAAGAAATCTGTTAGTCTTTAAGTGCCACAAGACTCTTTTTTTTTTAAGCTTTATTAGACTAACACGGCTGCCCCTTTGGAACTATCCCTGAATAATCACTTCTCTGGGTTCAAAGCAATCTTTCAAATAGAGACTAATGAGCTCAAAGTCGTTAATAATAATATAATAGGTGAAGAAAAACCCAGCATTTGCATTTCATCCCTCATTCCCCCCCCCCATCTGCATGTGATTTCCATGGATTACTTGGTGCTTATCAATACATTTGCACCATCTTAAATACTTTCAGCTGCATTGGATGGAGGATGTGATTCGTTCAGACACGCCGGGTGAAAAATTATTAAAGCTGAGTCCAGACAGGCCTTCTCCGGAGCAGGCCAGATCAAGCTTCTAGCTGGGGAATTTAGGACACCAGCCAGGATTCCAGATGTTTTCACCACCGCTTCCCTCACACTGCTGCCCACAACACGCTGGGCCCAGCACCAGCTCAAAGGGAAAGGCCAGCCACTCGGTAGGTGCAAACTAATGTCGATCCACTGAAGCCAGCGTAGCTATGGTAATTAATACCAGTTCATGATCTGGCCCCTGCTTTATAAAAGATTTTTATTCTGATGCTGAGTAGCCTGGTTGAATGATTTATTGACAAAAATAGAACTGATTCTCCTTGCCTTACCCAATATAAATCAGAAAACACCATTAAAGTTCATGAAGTTACTTACACGGGTATAAAGTTGTGTGAGACAAAAACCAGACCAGAATCCTATCCTTCCGATTATGAGCCAATCACAGTTTTTTTGCAAAAGTACTCATTGATCATAAGAATCCACTAGATAATTTGGATGAAATTCTTCTAGTCAGTGAAATTTGTACAAACTGTTCTTTTCAATAATCATTATTTATATTGGGTGGTTGGTCATCCAAGTGTCTGAGTGGTTTTTCTGTTCCCTGATTGGCTGACTTAAAACTCTTAAAAGAGGAAGGTAACAAGCAGTGAACACTGAATTTTCAGACGAATGATTGCACATGCTAAAATATGTGACAACATCAGGGTTTGAGAACGTGTCTAGCTGAGCGCTTGTCAATAATAAAAAATGAGAGCCTTTACATTGAAGGAAATGAAATGTGGGATTCAGAAATAAAGTCAAAAACCTAGTTTCTCAGTTCTGTTCTCTACACCTCTGTGGAGCATCTTTGATTCTTGTAGTTTATGAAGTACAGTGTTCCTGAAACCATGCGGTTTATCCAGCTGGTTCTGTCCTGGGCTGTCCAGCTCAGCTTTGCTGATGCACATCGTTCCTGACCTCCAGCACCATAGACTATCCTTGTTCTGTGAACACCTAACAGCTCCTGTGTTGTTGATTCTCCCAGGGAAAAGAATTGGTGTTAGAAGACTTGGCATCTTCGTGACATTGGGAAACTTGAAAATCTTAAGTGGAATTAGTAGGTTTGAAAGGAGTCCTGGGTTCAGAGCCTGATTTGCTGGTGGTCACAAGCATAAATTGTTAGCGTTTCACCTGTGCTCTCCAGCAGATATGTATCGATATCAACCACAAACAGGCCCTGTCATGGTTGTATGTTATTGGCTGTCTTTGCAGACGAGACTCCCGTCTGGGGGTGCTGCTGGTTGGGTAGATGATGTATCGACAGAGCTATCCGGGGGGAGCATCTGTCTCTTACGTGCATTTAGTCACTTCCGGCACCTTTCTGGCCATCATACCGCTCCCCCTGTTCCACCATCACAAACCCTCCTTCGGGAGCAGCATGTTCCCTGTGGTGTCCTGGAGAAAATTGCCCCACACCCCACCACCACTTTTGCATTGGTGGCTGTGGTAAGCTCTGCTGAGAGACAAAGGGACTGTTGCTGGGAAGAGTCACTCACTCCCCTGCTTGGTAAACGTTTGAGTGATGTTTAAATCCTCCCAAGCCTTTATTTCTGCTCCCTGCGATCAGACACCACAGGCATGTAACCTAGATGGGAGCTGGCAAGGCAGTCTGGCGACTGCCACAACCAGTGAGCAAAACACAAGTTCCACATGGACCAAGAATAAGTCCAGCCAAGCCAGGCATCATGGGGACACAACTATGCAAATTTTCAGAGGAGGTGCATGTACCTCTGCCAAGTCTGCATAGCTCTGCACTGCTCACATCTTCAAAGTATCTATTGTTCAAGTCCTTGTGTTTCCCAAAGCACCTTAATTCAGACCTGTTCCAGTCCTGGCTCTTCTATGCACTGCCCTCCCAGCATTGATCCTGGCCGGCAGCACCCCTGCTGACCCAGTCCCCATATCCCTTGCACAGCTCTGCCAATGCATCTGGAGCTTGACTAGCAGCCTCTCTTCTGTGCCCTTCTGGGCTTCTACATCTGTACCAAATTTCACAACGGTTGCGATGTGAACAGATATCCACTGTGGGACGAGGACTGAGAAACCACTGAACTAGAACTGCACCATTTGAACCTGGGTCTCGTGCAGTAACTCACTGGATCCCTGATGGGCTTCTTTCTATTTCTGGTGACCATATGCCCAGCGTCAAAACCCCAGAATAGACTAAGATATTGACTTGGCCAGGAAAGAGGTCAGGCACAGCAGGAAAGGATATAGTGAAATGGCATAGCTTGTATCCAGGAACCGCGGCTGAAAGGCCTCATGGCTGATGATGGGACTAACGGGGATCTGTCAATACATGGTGGCCATAACCAACAGCATACTGAGTGACAGTGGCCAAGGATCTTTCAACACTGTTAGGAAACTCACTAAAACCTTCACTCCCCAGCAAACTGTGTTATCAGGCGGTAGATGAAGAAGTGCTAACAGAAGGGAAAGACATCAAGCAACCCTGGAGAGAATTACAGTCTCAGTGAAGCCCTTATGGATGGCCCAGGTGTGAGTGACTATTGTCCGTGAATTATCCAAACAACCATCTCAGGCAAGTCACTTCATCTTTCACACTCTGTGCCTCAGTTTCCTGTATGTCTGTTTTGTCTATTTAGATTGCAAACTCTTCAGACCAACAACTTTACTCTACTACGTGTAAAGAACGTTACTTTACTACAGTGCCGAGTACCATCTGTAATGGGGTGGTTGTTTCATGAGTGCCCCCTTATAGCCGGTGGAAGTTTTGCAGGCACCCTACCCCTCTAGTGCCCTCTTGCAGGTCCCTTAAGAGCTGTGAACCTAGGGCTGGTTCAAAAACAAAAGCAGTTCTTAATGATCCTCAAGGTCCCAAAATACAGTCCTGCACCCTACAACAGTCCATGCCTATCTACGGTATCATCAACACTGTTAACTGTATCAACCAAACTTGTAATCTCATCTAAACCAGATAACAAAGTAGTTTGGCAGCATCTATTTTTCACTAACCCATGTTGATTTGCATTAGTTATATTTTCCTCCTTTGATTCTTTATTGACCAAGGCCCATATCAGCTGCTCCATTGTCTGGCCAAGAACTCATGTCAAGGTGACAGGCCTATCATTGCCCAGATCATTCCATTTACCCATTTTAAATCTTGGTGTAACATTATCTTTCATCTGGCCTTATGGAACTTGCCCAGTGCTCCAACACATTGAAAACCCACGCTGCCAGTTCAGTGAACTCCTAGTCAGTTTTAAAGCTCTTCGATGCAAACTGATGATTTTAAAGAGTCTTTAGGCTCTTTAAAACTCTGGTAGCTTCTGTTTATCATCCTTCAGAGATACTAGTGGAATGGCGAGAGTGTTTTATCATTACTACATGAAACTATATCATCTGTTTTTTTTCCCCACATGAAGAATAGCAGTATTTACTGAATGTTGCCGCCTTTTCTGCATTATTATCGATAATTGTACCATTTTCATATAGTAATGGAGCAATACCACTTTCAGGATTCTTTTTGTATCTAGTATGTTTAAAGAACTCCTTAACATTGCTGGCCATCAACATTTTCCTGTGTCCTTTGGGTTCCCTTATCCATCTTCCGCAATGCCTAACTTCTGATTTCATAGACCTAGATTCATAGACTTTAAAGCCACTACCATCAACTTTTCCTTTCTTCCATTCATTTCATATATATATACTGCTGCCTTCACCTCCTCTCTAAACCAGGTGGTTTTTTAACCAGTACAGCCTTCTTCAATTGTGACTTTTTGAGCACCCAATAAGGTGTTCTTAAATGATTCTTAATTATTACTCATACTTTTTTTCCTAATTAAACTCTTCCTCCTAGCTGATTTAGCTTGTAACTGTTTTAAACTTTATGAAAATGGCCCTATTAAAGTACCAAGTATATGTAATGCTGGTCTGGACTTTATTCGGGTTGCACATTATAAAAGTGATCAACTCATGTACCAAGCACCTTAATGATCAAGTCATGATCAAGTACCTAAACCATCATTCATTTTTAGTTCTCTGATCAGTTCCTTTTTCTATGTCAGGACAAGGTCTAATAAAGAATTCCTCCATATGAGCAGGACAAAGTCTAATAAAAAATTCCTCCACATTGGCTGCAACAGTTTTTGAGTTAGGAAACTGTCATCTATAATGTTTAGAAATTCCAAGGATGTTTGAGCACCGGCAGCATGAGCCCTCCAACATGTCACTCAAATTGAAGTCCCCCATTATCTTGCAGCTTTTCTCATATACGTTGTAGATATGGGTATAAGGAACCGGACATCTTGTTCCTTTGCATGATTTGTTGGTCTGTACCAGAGACCAACTATTACCCCTTCCTTGTGCTGTATTTGTTAGACCATCGATCTATAAGCATTCCAGATCATTTTCTTCTGAGTTATCAGTGACTTGGAAACAAGCGCTGCCTGTTTTGGACATAGAGAGCCACTCTCCTGCTCCCGTGAGGAAACCTGACTCGAGTTTGGCTCCAGAAATTTGGATGGCATAGAGCTGGAGTCAGAAGGCTGAGACCTAGCGAGGAGGAGCGGGGAGGATGGGCTGTGGAGGAAGACCGGTTCTATCTGATTTGGCCTGATCTGCTGGGCTAAGACCAGGTTATGTTGGAGCATCAGCATTCCCTAACTCAAGCATTCAAAAATCATGATGTGGGCCTTCAAAATCATGAGATTATTATTTTTTAGGGGGAAAAAATAACACGTGTAGGTGTTTTGTCTTTGCCTCCTGGTTTCTGAGTTTGTAGGGTCATGTTTTCAAGCTTTTCTCTGCAACAATGAGAGCTAGAATCTTCTTTCTTTTTTTAAATGAAAACTGAGTTCTTCCCCTAATTACTGCCTGCAGGAGCCACAGGGACTTTATATAAAACATCAAATATCCTGAGCCTCGTGATAAAAATCATGGGGGTTAGTTGGCCATGCTGAATCAGGCCGCATCCTGTGATCTTAGCTCAGACTCTCAGTTAGAGAATCTTTGACTGAAAAGAGCAGATAATTGAATCGGACACTCTACATCCACTTCATTGATTAGCAGAGGCCCTGGCATGTGTCTCCTTTATTCACTATGTCAGTGTTTAGTACATATTTTACTGCTCACCTAATTGGATTGTTTTAAAGGCTGTTTGGCAAACTCCACAGTAGGAAGGGGAGGCTTTGATCCTAGGGACCATTGTCCCATCCTACCGAGTCCTCTCCCTCTGCTCCTTGTGAAAGTGAGGACATTTTTCACAGGGATGTGGGTGTTGATTTCTCTTGTGCATCACCTCATCAAATCTCTGCTCACAATTTGCTGTGCCTTGTGAGTGCGGGGTAGGATTTACCATCCAAGTTTGGGATCATTTGTGCTTGTCCTGCTTCAGTGGCTGGTCTGCAACCACGGGGGGTAAGCCCAATGCTATTGACAGCTAGCTGAGACTCTCTTCTAGCTCAGACGTGTAGAAGGACTTTGGTACGCCATTTCCTTTACTTCAGGCCATTGCAGGACTACATATGAACTGGTGGAATGGTCTCGGACTGGTGCGATGGTCTCGGAAGTGGGGTTGTCCATCGTGGTCTGTTTCATGGGGATTGGATGGCTAATCTGCATAATATAACCAGATGCTACGGTGGTAGGTGTGCAAGACATACAGAAAGGGGGAGGACTCTCTTAAAACTAGGCATGCGACCTTCCGACACTGCAAGAGGAGTTTGGCGCATCCTTGCTGAGTAGATATAAGCTAATTTCTCTGCTCTCTTTCCATTGCTCTGGTTTCTTCTCTTTGCTTAATGAGAGCTGATCTAGATAGCCAGTCTGGGAAATTTTTTGTGGATCACTTGCTGTCTCTTGCAGAGACATGTCAGCTGCCTGAGGAAGCTGGACAGACCGGGATGTGCGGAGTAACTTGTGGAAGGACAATTACAGCCCCAGTCACAGGGGAGGGCAGGCAGACTTACTGCACCACTCCTGTGCCATTGGCGCTCACTCCCAATCCGGAGGAACCATACTGCGAGGCCACGATGTCAGTCCCCAGCGCTCAGGCAGTCTCCCAGCTGCACGGGTGACTGGTTCCCTATTTACTGGGATCTGGGCTGAGGCAAGAAGTGTTTTACACAGACAAGTGTTCAGATGGTGGTGACTGAACACTGTTAATTCCCTAGGTGGCATTCGAACCAAGTGACCTAAAGGCAAACGTCTTCCAACTCCTAGCTCTGCTGCCTGGTCCTATCCAGTCTCCTTGGCTGACTGTGGTGCCAATTCTGCAATCATCCAACTCTTCACTAAGCAGTAAAAAAAATCTGCTCTAAAGCTTCTGAAAGACATCAAAACCTTTGGCGTCCAGAGTTCCTGCCTCTTGTCTGTTAGCGAGGGTGGTGAGAGGGGTTGCCTCCTAGGATCCTGTATCCTCTAATCAACACCCTGTCACTGCAAGCTCCCTCCAGCCACTGGACGCCTTGAATGAAGTTGTCCTCACTGTGAATCAGTTAAGTGAACCTAACAAGAGCTGGCAAGTGCTGTTGGCACTCTGCTGAACACCCGGGGTAGTTTCTAGTTATCGAAGTGCTATCCTTGGCTTAATCTTTATTTCTTGTTTTTCCTATCTGGAGATGCGAGTGTTGTGAAGTGGGAAGTATATTTGTGCTCCCTGGAGCAGCTCTGTTCTTTGGCTAAATATCTACCCCATAATTTAACCATGACTCACAGCTGATAGTCCAGCGCCTCTTACTTCATCTAGTGCACTAGGGGGGGCTATTTCACCCTCTTCCTCCGGCAGTGGGAAAATATCAAGGTAACAAAAACTGTCCTGCTAAATCATGGTACTCTGATACGGTTGCTGCTGTGATGGAAAGGGGGGTCTGGCCTGAAAACCCATCCTGAATGAAAATGTTCTCATGCACTGTGTCTGCTGAAAGCACACCCTGTTTTACAATATATTTTAAAGACAAAGTCCCTGCCTTGCACTGCTTGCAGTCTAATTCAGCTAAAACACCAGCTATGGGACAACCAAGTAAGTTTAGAGACATCAGGCAGTTTTTTTAAAACTCACTTCAGAGGCCGGGGGGTAATTTACAGAATGCTGGGAATTAAGGATGGAAACAGAACTGTGGGCCAAATTCACCCTGTGAGCAGATACAACTGCACTAAACCACTGGTCCAGACTGAAGATCTGGCATAAACCGATGCAGCTACCAATGAAAACCTGCACATATGCCCCTTGGCTCCCACAACACACCCTCTGACGCTGTTGGCTTCCCCTTATAACCGGACTCTGTCTGGCTCAGTAGGTCCTGAAAAGCATACCTTGCCCAGACAGCTCATTAACACTTGTCTAATGCTTTGCGATCCTTAGATGGAAAGCACAAAAGGTGTGCGATGTATTATTATTTAGTCTGATTAACATGCTATGATTTTGGAGTCTGGCTTGTAAATGTCACCACTGTGCTGCTCAGTTTTTTCTCTGCCCTCCAGTTCTATTTTGAAACAGCAGGATCTGGCCATCACTGATCTTATACACTTCTGCAGCTTAGGCCTGGGTTGCAGAGCTGACATTTCTAGTGAACTTTTTGGGTGCTTCAGGGGGCAGAATCATCTGAGCATTAATAGGGTTGATTCCATTGGAACAAAATATCATCTTACTGCTTCGCTGCCTGACTGAGAGTCCTTATCTGCTTCATCTTGTGCCTGCCTGTCAGTCCTTGCATTTTGCTGGCAATCCTGAGATTGTTGATTTTAGCTAAAAGAGGCCTTCACGCAAAACTGGAAAGGATTTAAGCGGCAGCGTTTCACAGATAGACGGATGGAAGGGCTTTTAAATTAAATAGCCAGGATGTTCCATAAACTTAGATCAGACTCCATATGCTACTAGTGAGGGTGTGGGCTGGAGATGTGTACAGACGTACTTAATTTAGTAAGTCAGTCTCTGGCACATTTTATTTCAATTCCAGTAATAAAATGTTCCTGGGGGGGAAGAAAGGAAAAAGATGCTGAGAGGACCGGGTCAGTATTTCCCCACTGTAAAACAAATTTGGTGTGCACATTAATCCTGAAAGCCCAGCTGATGCTGCCAGATACAGGGTAAAATTTTCAAAAGTGCCTAGGTCCCATTTTTAGAAGCGATTTAGGCATTTGGGGCTAGATTTTGAAAGATATTTAGATCCCATGGGGGAAAAGGTCAGTTACATTGTAGCAAATCCGTAGCTCTGTATGCATTTATGGTTGTCACTGAGCGGCACATCTTGGCATTTGGAACTCCACAGCCACAGGCAGGATGTAACTTGAATTCTCTTACTTTAAAAGCCAAAGGAAAATCTCTGTGAGCTATTAGCAGTATAGGGCCTATGACTCACACGCCAGCAGTTCCAGTCCCATCCAGCAGAGGGCAGGAGTATAGCAACTAGTCACTCAACACCTACATATATTCATCAGACAAAACTCTTTTCCCAATGAATATTGATTCTTTCTCGCTGGCAAGTCACATAATAAGGTGTTGGCTGGTTTCCCCTGGGTTATATTTTCCTCCCATTGTCCGCGCACAGTGCAGGTTCTGAGTAAAGTTCACAAGCGACAGAGTCACGCTATGCAGAAGAATGCATGCGTAGGGCACTCCTTCACTTCCAGTATCAATGCAGAGCCTCAACAGGGGCTGAGATCTCACAGAACAAAGACGGAGCATTAGCATAAAACTCCTTGCATCAATGACCCTTTTTGACATGGCATGACTTGACAAGAATGCCACTGCACATTGCAAACTTGGGGCCAGATCTGTCCAGTTGCTGAGTGCCCTGTGCTCAGCTGGAAGTAAAGGCACCAAGCAATGTACAGGATCAGTTCTTGGAAGAGGGGAAACTTTCAGCAGCATCTACGAGGTTCTTAGGATATATTTAGCCGCCTTTATCGGGTGTTCCTCGCTACAGGATAGCTGCTGCAGCAAACAAGACAGTGCTCCTGTGGTGGGGTCAGTAGGGTGGGTATTGCTAGGAGGCCTGGGTGCTTTTCTTGCTCTGCCACTGGACTCCCATGTGACCTTGGGCAAGTCATTTTGCCTGGCTGCACAGCTCAGTTTCTCCATCCGGAAAGTGGGGAAGGTTTGATACGTGGATTGTAAAGCACATGCTCATCATGTCATCACAAGGACTAAGAATTATCATTTATCACTTCCATCAAGGCTCTTACTATGCTGTTTCAGAAGGCAGCTTTCAAAAGGTGTAGTCCATGGGACGTCTTGGGTCACATCCTGCTTGCCTAACTCCCAAGAGCTGTCCCAACGACCTCAGGCAATACCAGGGGTGTTACAGAAAGTTAAATCAGATCTACTGAAGATGAGCAGGGTGAAATCACTATCAAAGGACTCACAAGTCACTCAGGCTCGAATTTCCTGAGTGAGCCTGAGCAAATCATTTTCTTTCTCTGATCCCAAGTTTCCCCGTTTGTGTAGGGGATGATATTGCTTTGACTGTCTTGTCTATTTAGATGATACATTCTTTAGGGTAAGGCAAAGCTGTTTGTGTCTTTGTAGAGTGTCTAGCACAAGGAAACCCTGATTGCAGCTAGGGATTTCAAGTGGGACTGCAATAGAAATATTAATATAAAACAGGTAGTGGGGACTATTTCTTTTTTTTGTTCTCTGTGAGGTTTGTAAAAAATCTATTTTTAGCATGATCCATTTCAAGAGAGATTTTTGATTTTGATAAAAGGCCCAAGTTGTAAATTGCTTCTCATTAATTTGTTTTGAAAGCCCCAAGGTAAGTAAATAAACCTTTGAATTGTTTTCCCCCGTCTGAATATATACATGCCATGTATTTATGCTCTTGCAATAAGAGCTGATGCAGTATAATTAAAATGGACTCTCCCAGTGTTGATTGTTAATTGCACAGCCTTTGGCTATCATCATAATATTCAGTGCTTATTTACAGCATGCTTTCCTCCTTTGATTAAATACTTTGCAGTAAAAGTTTGTTGCAAATCCCTTTGCATGATGTAAGTGAAGTGACTTAAAACTATGATTAAAGTCCCATAAAAACATGCAAACATGTTTAGTTAACCTACCATAGGATGCAAAGCATTTTTTTTTTTACCTTCCAGTTTTATTCATATTCAATCTGTTGTATTATTAGTATTCAAATTAGTGCTATTTGAGCCTGGGTCTAAGTCTGGGCTGGTCTGAATCAGCTTAATTGCTTTGATTTTAATGGAGGGATGTTGATTTACGACAGCTGAAGATCTGGGCCTAACTCTACCAGTAAATAGCAGGCTCTTGTAGTCACTGGGGCCAGCTGCTGAAGAAAGAGATGATCTTGTGTTGTAAGTCAGTGAACTAATTGTTCTTCTCTGGGTGGGCCAGCAGCATTGTTTGTGCCCTGCAAAAGGAATTGCAGTCATCCCTCTGGATATACTGTGATGTTATCCAGGATCTGAAGGGGCCGTGTCCTCATCTGCCCTATAACCTGAGGTGCCCTGCAAAACCAAACTGCTGTAGCTCTCAAGATGGATCACTCCCAAAGAGCTTCCAGCATCCAGGTGCCACCACCCTCTGCTCTCACCAGCATTGGTGACCCCCCAGTCCTCTCCTGGAGGGTCCAGGGACCTCCTCCCTTTACGGGAACAAACACACAACAACTTCTCACCTTAAATGGAGTTACCCAGATGATTTAACTTGAATGCACTTTATTGGATTAAACAATAAAACAAGTTTATTAACGGAAGAACTTATGCTTTTAAGTGAGTACTAATAGCAAGGCATAAAAATCAGAAACGGTTATGGGGCGGAATGAAATGCTTCCTGCAGCCTAACTTAAACTGTGTCCCAACCACAGCCTTCCAAAGGCATTCCTGGCCACAGTTTTCAGGTCAGGACCCCTCCCCAACAGTCTCATGGCTGTTTCTTTTGTCATTTTAGGTGCAAAGATGGAGATGGCCAGGGAAAGAGACACCTTGGCGTGTTTGCTGCTCATGTCTGTGGTTCAGCTCCTCATAAAGTTCTATCTGGCTGAGCAGGGGAGGTGGAGAATAGAGAGGAAAGACGGTTTACGTGCTATTCCTTCACTTTTCTGTGCTGATACAGATTTTCTTTGTTGCTCTTTTCTGGTTTGCTGTCTGAGGACTCCATTTACAGTTGATATGCAAACTGAGGTGACCCTGCCCCCCTTTGTTTAAGATATCCTTAATTGCTCCTGCCTTAATTTGTGCAACCTGAGTTTGAACATGCATCGCCAACATTATATGGGAGATTTCATAATTTTACAGTGTTTGTTGCTACAGGCTTCTCACCGTGACATCATTGGCCAGTGAGTTATTAGTTTCCAAATGCTGGCTCACAAGCATATTTGGTACAAAGATTGTTATAATGGGAAGAGCGTGAAAACAGGGTGCATTCGGTCACCCTCTCTTAGCAAGGAGGAGGGTGGCTATCGCAAGTGGGATAGAGAGAGACCTCCACAGGCCCTCAAGCATCTCTTGCTGGATGCTGGTTTGGACCTGACTCTTTTTAATTTAAACCCCCTTGTCGCCTGGCAAGTACGAATGGACAATCAGCTAAAGTTTGGTTTTGTATCCCACCAGGGATTTCCCCCTTGAATTCAACGGAGAGCTTCCCATGTGGCTCTAATAGCAAAGCCCAGTGCTGAGCATTCCTCCCGCCAGCTAATTTGCAGCCTTGGAGCAGCAGCTTGGTTTAATTATTAATTTAATAATTAATGTAGCATCTCTTTCAGGGTTCAGTAATGATACAGTCCTCCTTGGAAATGCATCTCTCCAGCGCTGGCTGCCTCGCTGGAAAGGCTTTAGGCTCCATGCTAAGAAGCTGCTTTTCACCCGCCTAGAAGTTTGCCGCACTTTAACCCCTTCAGGTCAATATTTGCCCGCCTGGGGCTGAATGTTTGGGGCCAGCTGTGAGCCAAGAGGGTTTAGAAGACGGCTAAGGGGGCCACGTGCAGTTTGGCTCCCCTCCCAGGCTTTCCCGGAGAGGCTGGGGCGCCACCAGGCTTTGGCTGCGGGGCCAGGTGCCGGAGCGGAGGAAGGAGGCTCGGCGGGGGGCTGCAATAACAGCTCGGGCTCTTCCCCACCCGCCCGGGGAGGCTCAGCAGCCCGGTGCCGTCCAGACCCGCCCCGTCTCCGCCCCCGAGCGCCGCGCAGCCGGCTCGGCAGCCCCGGCGCCCGGTCCGCCCCGTCGGGTCCGGCTCCCGGCGGGCTGGGCGCCTCTCCCCGGCTCGGATGTGCCCTTGGCCGGCGCTGGCCCCGCGGCGGGGCGGCGGGCGGCGGCGGCGGGGAGCATGTCGCGGCCCCGAGCCCGAGCCCGAGCCCGAGCCCGGCGCCTCCCGCTCCCGACGCCGGCTGCGGCGCCCCATGGGCGGTAGCCGCGGCGGGCTGGTGGGGCAGCTGCGGGCTCAGCCCCGCGCCTCGCTCGGCCTCTCGCTGCTGCTGCTCGGCTCCTATTTCTTCTACTGCCTCAGCGGCTCCTGCGCCCCCCTGCCCGGCCCCGACGGGGCGGCCGCGGAGCCGGGGCCGGGGCCGGGGCCGGGCAGCCGGCGGCTCCCCCAGGCCATCATCGTGGGGGTGAAGAAGGGCGGCACCCGGGCGCTGCTGGAGTTTCTCCGGGCTCACCCCGCCGTCCGCGCCCTCGGCGCCGAGCCCCACTTCTTCGACCGCGCCTACGAGCGGGGACTGCGCTGGTACAGGTGAGAACGCGCCGCTTCGGCACCGCTCCTGACCGCGGGGGAGCCCCTGTCACCCGGCTCCGCTCCGCTTCCTTCCGGCTCCACTCCGGTTCGCGATGCCTTGTGACCCTGCTCCGCTCCCACGGGCGGGGGGCAGAGCCCCCTCTCCTTTTTCACAGGCGGCGTGCGCAAAAAGTCTCCTTTGCGCAAATGTTTGGAACCGGGGTCCGCCTCGGTGCGCACTGCAGGGAGGGTGGTCGAGCGTGTGAGCGCAAGGGGGTTAATGTGGATGGTGCAACTAAGGTCTAACTTTTTTATTTTGATAGGGTGATGGAAAGGGTTTTATAAATTGCAAAACTTTATTTGAAACATGCTACTTGAAATCGCTTTCTTAAGGCAGTGTAAAAATATGAGCAGGGTTGAATTTTTTTGTGCACGCTCTATTTTGTTGTGTGCACAAGTTTCACAAGCTGTGTGCACGTGCACACGCAGAGCTTAGAGGGAACATGGGTGGGGGTGTCTCCTGTCGCCTGGTCCCCAACTCCGGCGGGTTCCCCTGGGATCCAGCTTTGCTCTGGTTCCCGACCCGGGGCTTACCCCCATCCGGCTTCCCAGGCCCAGGGCAAGGGATGGTCCGGCGTGACCCTGCTTCTCTCCCAGCCCCAGGCACTCCCTTGTGAACCAGCTTCAATTCGCTCCCAACCGCGGGGACCTCCCCTGTGATCCGGGTTCAATTCGCTCCTGAGCCCAGGGCTCCCCTGTGATCCGGCTTCACTCCTGACTCCAGGGGGCTCCCGTGTGAACCAGGATCGCTCTTACTCCCAGCACTCCTGTGTGATCCAGGTTTGGCCTTGCTCCCTCTCCACTCTGGCCAGGTGACTCCCTGTTAGTGATCTGGGTTCATTCCTATTCTCCCCACTCAATCCAGGTTAGTCTAGTAATCCGGGTGCCTGCTCCCACCTACTCAATCCAGGTTGCTAGTGTGATCTGGTTTTGCTTCTGTGCCCCTTTCCCTCAATTCGGGTTACTCCTCTTTAATCCAGATTAGCTCCTGCTCCCTGAAATTCTGTTCAGATTGAACACCTCTTAAGCCACTGGGCTCAGGTTCCCAGGCCTCTGTTCCAATTCATCCCCATCCAGGTTGCCCCTCTGAAATTAACTGTCCCTTTAAAATTTTCTGCAAGCTCTCGTTGAAGGGGGTGATGGTGTGGAAAGGGTTCCCTCAGTTGCATTGCTTTTCTCCCCTCTTTCCCCCCTTAGAAAAAGGCTATAGTCATCTTTCAAGGCATGAATGGGACATTGGACTTTAAAAAAAAAAAAAAAAAAAAGTCTTGAGGGTGGGAATGTGTGTGTGGGACCCTTTGCCTATTTTTTTTATTAGAAGATGATGTCAAGCCATTTGTAAACCTGCTGGTTAGGTGGGGCAGGTGATTTACTTTGTGAACAGTCTTTATAGAAGTGCGAATGACTCCCCCCATCTCTTTCCCCCTCTGAAAGCCATTCACCTCTTGGGGTATCTGCATACCTCCTTTTCTTATAGAATTGGGGAGGGTGCGTGTGTGTGCAAATGCCCCATGTTCCCAATCGTGAACCACTTCTCTGTGCATGGCCCAGTTTAAAATACACCAGCGTGTCACATCAGTAGCCCTGTGGTCTCTGCTACAGTGTCAAAGTGGTGGTTTCACCATGTATAACAACTGACCTCTTTAAGGCACAGGCTGTGTCTTTTTGCCCTTGGAAAGTTCTTAACACATGCTGGGTGTGTTCTCTCTCTCTAAATAATTTAAAAATAATAATCGCTCATTTTTTTCGTTCAAAAAACTTCAAAGAACAAGAGAGGCTGACAAAAGTTCCAGGAATAACCGATATTTAAAATGACCTTTCATGCCTGCTAACAGCAAGGCTGGCTTTCTCTGCAAAATGTTTATCAGAACAAAACCTGGCTTTGTGTTGCAAATCCGATGATTTCTTCCTTCATCGGGATGAGCGTTATTTCAGGGATTCGGAGGCCAGGGAGCAATAAATCACTGCTCCTAATGAAAATGAAATTGCAGGTGCTGATGTGAGCGCCCTTACAAGTTGGTTGGTTAATGTCAGCATTCGCTCAGTGAATCACACAGGAAAGGAAGCTTGGCTCTGCTTTTCAGCAAGTTGTTCTCATTGCCTTCAGCAGGGCTTCTGACTGAGCGCTCAGTAACTGTGAAACCCGGGCCCTCTGTTCTTAACACACCATCCTCTACCTGTGGCTCAGTTACCTCTGGGCCAGATGGCGCACGCTCTAAGGAAAGATTGATTAAAGCTAGAATAAAGTTGGAGACTTGCCTTCTGAATCACCTGGCATTTCCGGTTTTAACCCTCAGTACGGTGCCCTTGATGCTTCTGCAATTTCCCCCTATTTCCTTTTACAGTGTTTCATTTAGGGAGTTTAAACAGAAGAGTGTAATTGTTAGTGTGGCATACAATTTATCAGGGGACTCACCTATTTTCAGTGGGTTGCAAAATACCATCACAGTGGAGAGAAGGGGGGAAAGAAACCATGTGAATCCCTTGATACGTTAGGGTTGGCCCATTGTGTCAAAGGGCAGAACTGTATTGATTCAAGGGAGTTGTTTGGTTTCAAGGGTTTCAATGGAGTTGAACTCTTTAGGCGATAAAACATTCGGAAGAGCAGCTACTGTGCACGTGGTGTCTATTAAACTTCCATATCTTGGCCAGCTGAGAGCATCTGGGCCAAATTTACCCATGATGTAAGACCTCTGGAGTTGGCAAATGTGTCTAAGATGTTAGTTTGAAGAGTGCCAATGTGCACAATAATAAAGTGTCAGTCTGTTTTACTTTAAACATCTGAAAGTAATAAACTGGGGAGCCCTGTCTGTCTTCTCAGCTATTGTTTTCTCTTTCAAAGCCAAAAAAAAAAAAAAGGTTTTTTTCTTTTCTATTACTTGAACTGTCTTCCCATTTCTTTCCATCAGCAGAAGGTTTAATGTAATAGTTCTCCTCGAAACACAAACCCTTAAAAATCAGTGTTTTCAACAGAAAAAGTAACTAAGTGGTAAATTTACCCTCACAGTTGCAGCTCGGTAATGCCACATCTGGAGTGTAAAGTTGTTGACTTAGTGCACCTTCAAGTACACTGAGCAGCACAATTGTTTTTATGATTGTATTGACGTCACAATGATTTATGACTTCATTTTCATTTCTATATATATAATCCTATGGCATTGACAATAATCAGTAGGTTCTTTTTTTGTTGAAAACTAATAGATTGATCTAACTGGCCAGAAAGGCATTTTTATGACAGTTATAAAGATTATTGAACCCAGTAGAGAAGTTGGAATACTCTTATATTGCTAGAAGTAAAGCAAAGAGAGAGACAGAGCATATGCTCTAAGACGTATACAACGAATAAATATTGTGCTTATTGCTGCGTTAGTTAAGAATTGGAGGGATATAAATGTTTGCAGGTAGGTTTGGAAGTACCAGCCAAAGGTGTAAAATGTTCTGAGCATTGTCGGGGATCAGAGGAAATATGAGTAGAGAACATTTTTATATCATTAATTGAATAGCAGAAATGAGTGCAAGGTTCTATAAAAATGTGGGCATTTTCTCTCTGGAAAACAATCTTTGAAGAGACTGTAGTGTGATTCATAGCGGAGCAAATCTGCATTTAAAACACGATGTATGAGAGTATTTTCTTCTATTATGCTTTGCTCTTCTTGTTTTATTTTCTCAGGAAAATGTGCTGTCATTGTTGGTTCTTTGTTTAAACCAGGCTGGGCTAACTCTTTAAAGCTGATGTGTGCTTGTGTGAAAAGAAAAGTTGGGTGAAAGTTTAAACTTTTCCTTGGACTATTCCAAAGTGGCATAAACATTTTTAAAAGATATTTGAATGGCCAAGAACGTAAAACTACATGAAAGTTTTAGTGCCAAAACAATTGGCCCTCAGGCACCTAGATAGTTGTTGCTTGTTTTAAGTAAATTAAAAAAAAAAATTCCCCTAGAATAAGTTCAATCCCAAATTCCCCTTTTTTTATAATCGTAGTTTAGTCTCTCATTCTTGGAGCAATTGCTATGCTCAAATGAGGAGTATTTGTTTGGAGTTGCCGAGTGGTTTATATCTTACAATACCCACTTAAAGCATTGTTTAGTGATTTGATTATAAACATTCAGTCTAGGTTAGTCTTTCACTGTATATTTAAATTGAAGGGATCTGCTCTGCTCTTTTGAAAAGTGTGGGGCGGTGGAGAGTCTCTATTTGTGACTAAAAAGCCTTTGGCATAAATCAATCAAATATTTAATGTGACTTTTTCTGGTTATTATAGGTTGAACTAATTATCTAATGAACAATCCAAGCATGAAGTGAATTTTTATCCTAAAGCAGAAGTGTTTTGTTTTATTTTATTGCATTGCATTGCATTATGTAAACTAAACCTAAATGGAAGATTTGTATTTTGTTGGGCTACCGAGGTATCAATGATTAGTGTTCTGAGTGTGATTTTGTTTGTTTGTGTGTAATATTAGCACTTTAATCTCTGTGTGTAGCAATTTCTCTGCTTTATGGACAGAAAGAAAAGGGAAAATGGAAATAACACTGGAAAGTTGTGGAAAGACCTAAGTTGATGAGTGATTTTCAGAATTCCAGTAGGAGTATTTTTAGAGATGTTAATTAATCATGAAGATGAGGGCAGGTCTCTCATTTGGATTCACGTAGATAGCCACTAATTCTGCCGAAGGAAAGGCCTAGATCCTCAGTGACTGTAAATCAACATAACATCTTCATTTCCCTGGAGCTGTGCTGATCTACACCAGCAGAGTATCTGGCCCAGTGTAATTACTCTATGTTTACCATGAGATCAGAATCAGGGTCACAACCTGCATCTAAAGGGGATGTAGTTATCGAAATAACTACAGAATATTTCAGTTCAATAAAACTCTTTTATGTAGAACTCTTTTAGTTTTAATAGGCTATGGCTGATTTAACATGCAGTAGAAGTTGCTTCACTGTAATTGAATAAATGTGGATTGTTTGGGGAGAAAATGTATTTGTTTTTTTATTATTACTAGTGTTGAGATTTTTCTTTCAGATTGTTAGTTTTTAATTTGCCCTCATTGCAGCTATAAATTAAACAGATTCTCTGAAATCTCCCAATTCCTTGCTTCATAACACAGCACGGACTGACCAATTCTAGTCTGGTGAAGGATTATGGAAAAATCACGATGTGGGAGGGTTTGGTGAACTAAAGGAACTTTCAGTGGAATGACCAGACCTTTAGGGACATTATTTTCGAAAGCAGGGTGCTCTGAATAGTTAAGATTTTTAAATTAGTTGATGCAAAGAGCAGTTTCCCTTCACTGAACGCTGCAAAATGCAACAGTGAACGCAGACTCACCAGTTCATTGGCAACTGAGTCACCAGACGTTCACTTGCTGTTTCCTCATATTATTTACAAGCCTCTTTGTCCCGCAGCCCACATTTTGATACCTGAAGGAACAAAGTTGATAGATGGAGGATAAGTGTGGTTCTTTGCCAGAGCTAGATAACTGATCACATCTTTGTTGCTTCTGACAACACTGAAAGTGTGGCTGCTGACAGATTAGTCTCTGAGACCACAAAATTTCACGCTGCGGATATTGGCCCACATCAGATTTGTACAGGAACTTAGAAAACGTTCATATTTTATTAATTTTTTTGGCATAAATAACAAAGCCAC
Organism: Podocnemis expansa; assembly: GCA_007922195.1. Taxonomy (NCBI): domain Eukaryota; kingdom Metazoa; phylum Chordata; order Testudines; family Podocnemididae; genus Podocnemis; species Podocnemis expansa. Next base: position 2,212,998 of record ML682107.1, on the reverse strand, counting down.
ACAGTCACGGCCGCATGTATGCAGCGGTAACATCTGGCAGGCCTTGTCTATGAATATTGATGCTTGATCCATGGCCTGTGCTATGGTGTGGATAAGTTATGAGTAGGAATTGCACCCTTAGACCTACATCTGTTCAATTAAACCACTTCAGCATGTTGAATTTTTTTGAGCCTCTTTCCCAAACTTTGTGTTTTAGTTTTCCTTTCTTTCGAAAACAGTATACGTTGGCTAAAAGGAGGTGCTAATTATTAATATTGGTGATTGTGTGTAAGTAATGACACTACGTAGACAGTTAGGCCTGGTCTATGCTACAAATGTAAGTTGATGGAAGTCACCTTATTTTGACCTAATAATATCTACACTACCAGATCCCTTCTGCCAACCTAACTTGCCTGTAACGTCAACTTAATTGCTCCACCTCTGCAAACGACGTAGCGCTTAAATTGCTGTTGATGGGTCAACCGAGGTGCTGCAGATGCAGTGTTGTGTTGGTCAACTGAATTGGCCTCCAGGAAACATCCCACAGTGCTCAACTGTGCCCACTCTAGAGATCGTTTTCAACTCCTCTGCACAGCAGTCAGGTACACAGGACACTGCTCCCTCCCTGTTAAGGCTCAGGGAAATTTTGAATTGCCATTTCCTGTGTGATCAGCCTGGAGAGCTCACTGGTCCAACTGATCGTGGTGACTCGTTGCCCCAAATGCACAGGAGACGGTGGATCTTATTAGTCTGTGGGAGAGGCGTCTGTGCCAGCATAGCTCTGATCCAGCCAAAGAAATGTTGACATCCATGAGAAGATCTCACTGAGCACAGGGGAGAAGGCCTACATCGGGGACAGGCAGCAGTGTTGTGGGAAAATCAGAGGACTTGGGCAGGCGTACCACAAGGCAAGGAAGGTGAACCGTCATTCTGGTTCTGCACCACAGCCGTGCCGTTTCTACAATGAACTGCCTGCAGCTCTCGGCTGACATCCCACCACTATCCCCAAATGTGATGTGGACACCTCCCAGGAGTTTGAGTCCTAGGCCTCTTCAGGCAACAATGAAGAGGACGTTCTGGACGAGGAAGAAGAGGAGGAGTAAAACGGAAGACAGATGGACAGGAGAACTATTCTCCCAGAAAGCCAGGAGCTATTTTTAACTCTGGGACAGGTCAGTCAGTCGCAGGAGTGCATGGAGGCTGAATGTGGTGCCGGGAAGGCATCTCTGGTGAGTATGCAATTTCAGTCAAACTGCAGGAGTTGCACATTCTTGTATTTTTCAAGAAAAAGTGAGGTGCAGTGGTATTTGCTTCTCCAGTGCCCTTTCCAGCTGCACAGGGGGTGTCTCTGGAAGAGAATGTTTCTGAATGCAGAGATGGCCTGGGAATCCTCCATGGAGATCTCCAGGATATTTTCCTGAGGTGGTACTCTGCCATTCTTCGTGGAAGGTTTCTGGGGAGGGCTGCCTTATTTTTGCCACTGTGGTAGGACACTTTCCCATGCCACTCATTTGGCATCATTGTGGTACCTAGCATAACGGCTTAAGGAGCAGATCTGTACTCTGGTATTTGCATCACCTTCCTCCTTGTCACTTCTGTGACTCTCAAGAGACTAATATCCCACAGGACAACAGGGGGAGACAATGGTAATTTTCATTACAAGAGCTCATACGGCAAACAGTAGAGCATGTGATGTGATCCCTCACTCATGGTGGTTTCCAGGGCCCTCAGCTACGGTTTCTCTAACGTGCTGGTGGTTCGGTTGGCAGGGATCAGTGCTGACCGCAGAACCTGCACATCTAGGGCAAGTACTCCCAGCAGCATTAAGGGAACGAGTGGTGGGCTTCCTGTGTTTTCTCATGGCTGCAAACATCCGCCCTCCTGAGCTGCATTGGACAGACAGCAGTTTGGGAGGCTTAACGCTCATTTCTGGTCTCAAAGCAATGACCATGTTGTCCACCTGCTCATCTGTGCGCCCAATGCAGCTTTCATCCAAGTTCTGTTGCCTATGATACTGGGTGATCCTCACCATGACTGGACCAGCAAACTGGTTCATTGACTAGCTAGGGGTTGTCATTACATGCTGGCTTGCATCTGGATGTGATAAAGGATGGGCTTTAAAAAGGCAACCTTTCACTAGACCCAGGACATGCTCTGACAGTGGTGGTCTGGTGCTTTGAATGCCTTACAGTAGGAAGCTTGTCCTCCAGTGCATCGTCCACACCACTGGAGAGTCGTTTGCAGATTAGAAGGCAGGAAAAGAGAGTGCCTGGTGACATGTTCACCGAGATAATGAATGCATCTGGGGCAGCTGGCATGGAGCTAAGAGCCTGGAGGACTGCAGTGTCTGAAAACCTGGATTTGGATGTGAAGAGCAGAAGAGGATCCCAGGAGCGTGAGCATGCCGCGCAGCATGAGATGCTGCAGATTATGAAGGAGCAATCAGACACATTGAGGCAACTGGCTGAGCTTCACGAAAAGCACCTTGAGGCTAGACCCCTTTGCAATCCCTACAGAATGGCCTAGAAACATTTCCCTGTTCCTGTTCCCTTCCCTCAAGCTTTCTAGGATGTGAAAGGTGCAGCATCTCTGAGATAGGGTACTAAGAACAAAACTGGGGTAGGGTACCAAGAACAAAAGGCAGCCATTCAAAGACCTTTGCTGGGCAAGACTTCTGGGCTTTCACAGACAAGCTGCATTTGTTTCTTTCCTCCCAATTTGATCACACCATTTGCCCAAGGTTAAAATATTTTCCTGTTCTTTCAGATTCTTTGTTTGTGCAATAAAAATCAGCATTCCGTGAATGAAATACTCTTTACTTGTTCCAAACAGGGAAGATGGGAGAGGGAAGGGGAGATGAAGGCACTCAGATAAGTGGTGCACGCGACTTGGGCTCATTACTGAAGTGGGTTTTCAGATCCTTCTGGAGATGCAGAGCTCCTTGCTACGCTCTTCTTAGCGCCCTGGTATCAGGTGGGCTGCTAATTTTGACCAGCCTATTTATCTCCAAGCCCCACCCCTGCAGAAACGTCTCTCTTTGCATCACAGATGTTATGGAACATACAGCGTGCAACAATAACAATACAGATTGTTGTTTTTCTCTGGGGTCTAACCTAGTAAGCAGTCTGTGCCAGTGACCTTTTCAACATCCAAAGACACATTCCACACTTGCTGAGCCTCTTGTAGAACTGATCCGTACTGCTGTCCAGGGAGCCGGTGTACAGCTTTGTGAGCCATGGGCCAAAGGGAAGGATGAGTCTCCCACGATCACTATTGGCATTTCAGCATCATCAATGGTAATTTTGCAATCTGGAGAGAATGTCCCTAATTGCAGTTTTCTGAACAAACCTGTATCCTAAAAATGCACGATTCACCTCTCCTGACCATCCCACGGTGATGTTGGTGAAGCGCCAGCAGGACTACTTGAATGGGATTGCCATGTTGCATGCAGCGGCTCCTGTCTCGGCTCTGCAAATACCACAGGATAAGGTGCAAGGTGTTTGCAGTGTTCCCAACAAGAGTCCACAGCTGAGCAGAGTCCGTGCTTCTTGGGCCATGGCATATGCATGGCTAAACCAGGCTTTTAAAAAAAGGTGCAGATAGGGCCAGGTTGCCAGGAGAGAACGTTTCCATTCTCCCCTGCAATGATGTTTTGATCGCATGACGCTTTGCAAACCCTTCCCGAACCACCTTGCAGCCAGTTGCATGGTAGGAAAGCTTCACATGGTACGCTGCTTTGTGCATCCATGCAACTCATGCTGGTGAGGACACACTCCATCAGCACAAGGAGTGTGGCAGGGACATGCTCAACCAGCTTAATTACTGTGGTTGCTATAGGTGGACTTCCATTAAGTTGGTTTCTCTTTGTTGTGTAGAGATGGCCTTGAACTCTGCCATCTGTAAGCACTTTCTCTTCTGTCTCACTGTTGCAGGCAGACAGCCTTTCTTGTCTATAAGTCCTTAAGTCTTTGTGAAGCATGGAGAAGATACGCAAAAAGACATTTCGATTCCCGTTTTACTCTTTTTGACTTTAGGAGTGAATGTTCTTGGCAGTTGAACAGAGCAGTTAAGTGATGGCCTCAAGGGTTTTTGTGAGTGTTGTGATTGTACAGACAGATCAAGGCATCTTGTAGCATAATCTTTTAAATAAATGGACATTTCAGCTTTCTAATGATCACCAAGATGCATTTTGGCATGAAACTCGCATCCTTTCTTGAGGAAAGCTTTTCACAGAAGTATTAAAGAAATATATAGGTGGATGGAGACAGAGAAATCTTGCAAAATAAACGTGGGATCAGATGACAAAACATTGAAGGAGCTTGGCTTTAACACATTATCTTTATTCATTGACATAGGCTAATCTCCAGGGGGGTAGAGCAAAAACAATGAAACTCCTGTGGCACCTTAAAGACAAACAAATTTAGTCTTTAAGGTGCCACAGGACTCTTGTTGTATAGTCTAATCTGTTTTCCTAATGAACCAGCTTCCAACCACTCAAAGCTTGAGAGCAGTTTTCCTTTTAGTGTCTTCCTACTAATTTGAGTTCTGAGACGCACTTATTTATCATTTTATTATCTTCTTTTCTTAATGACAGAAGTCGTGACCATCTTCACTGTCTCCAAACTTCTGTCAATAGATCAGTCTTGACCAAAAATATGAAATACCAAACAGAAAAGCTAGTCAGTCTAGCTCCTCATTAAGAAATATTCAGATTTGCACATTAAACTATCAGAGTCTGTAAGATAATCTTTTACCTTTATTTGAACTGAAATTATTTATTACTGATTGAAAACAGTAAAATTCAACTCACCCAAATAGCAACCCTTTTGTGTTCTCAAAATGCTGTCTGTTAGGTAACATTTAGAGCCCGCCCCCCAGCTCGGCAGCCCGTATATGCCAGTTTAAAGATCCTAGCATCTGTGAGTGATGCAGGATTGGGGCCATGCAAAATGTTAGGCCCATGTTTTGCTGCTTCACAATATTTGGTCTAGACAGTAGCAATCTGTCTGCATGGAGTGCATGCAGATTTTGGCACTTTGCAAACTGCTTTTGAGTGCAATTAAAAATAGCTTGCTTTCTCCTGCTGCAGTGGGAGAGAAACATTTGAAAATGTTTCAGATGATCAGGGGGCAGACATTATTCATGGTGACCGAGGCTGGTTGTGCTGCTGCTGTTTGGAAAACTCTTTGCAGCTACAGCATAATCTGTTAGGGGGTAAAGAGCACGAACCTGATCTCACATACATCAATTTCACACTAGTGTTACACTGTTGACTTTCACAGGGCAGCTTCTGGTTTTGGCCCTTATCCAAACCCCACAGAAGTCAATGAAATTCTCTTCACTCGCTTCAATATACTCTTAGATTGGTGCAACTGTGAAGAAGTTAGGCCCATTTATTCTATAGGGTGTTAAATGGACACCATCAAGTTAAAACTGATAGAAGATGTGTGTTGGTATTAGCTATGACCTTCCTAATAAAAGCTCTGACTTTTAGGGTGTAACAAGTTTGTTTTTGTAACCAGTTGAGCAAGATTTTTTAAAATTAATTTTTAAAAAATAATTTGCAAAGTAGTGGCATGTTAGAGAGTGATGGCGGTTTTTAAATCATTTAAAACAGTATTGCCAGCCCTAAACCTTCAAAAATCATGAGCCAGGCCCTAAGAAATCACATGATCGGCTTAAAAATCATGTACCGTTAACAAATAACACACTTAGAATTATTTCTATATTTACTTTCTGGCTTTTGAACCTTTGGATTTCAGGTTTTCAAGCTTATTTCTGTAACCACAGGATAAAAATTTACTGTAAGAAAGCTCACATTTGTGTGTAGTCACACGACTCCAATCGCTGACATTTTAGGAAAAACCTCTAATATTGTTCGACTGTACTAAAAAAAAAAAAAAAGCGGTGGGGGGCCAAACTGTAACACTGTTAGCTTAATTATTATTGAACAAGTTTGAATAATTGTCATTGCAAAATAAATGAGATTCAGCCCAGAATAGCACACCACCATGATAGTTGTTTGTGTTTTCTATGCATTTGTGAATTTTGCATTTTTATGGTGTCACGATTTTTCACTACAACAATCAAATCAGTATTACAATCAATATATTTACTGAAAAGTCACCTATGTTACAGAGAACTTCTGAGATTATTAAAACTGAAAAATATTTAAAAAAAAATCTAATTTACTATTTGCGCTTTCTATGCCACTGTTGACTTCTGTGTTTGGACAATGAAAATAAATTAACCAGTTTTGCTTTTGTTTCTAATTGTGCGCTCTGCCAGATTTTCAGGCTTTAGCCCAGTGCCACTGTGTCTGAATTGCACACACTACTTTTATTTCTAAATTATTTTCATTAGCATAAGAACCATCACAGAAATATTGGTATTAAAATTTTTGGAAGTTATAATTTAATGCTAAATATTTATTTTGGATCAAATTTGCCCTGCTGGGGTCCCTTTAAAAAAGGCTATTTAAAAGTAGTATTAAAAGAAAAGCTGGGGCTGATTTTCCAAAGTTCTGCATGTCTGCAGATCCTCTTCGTTTGGGGTTTGGGGTCTCACCTCTTCTCACAATCCAGTTCCTTAATAGTACAATGGATAGATGCAGTTGCACATCGCTGCTTTAAATGGAGATAGCACATTGCAAATATTCTAGTCTTGATGACTCTAAGTCAATATATCCAGCGTATGACCATGCGTATTGTGTCTGGTAAGGTGAAGTAAGTGTAATTGTATTGAAAGACAGTGACACCTTTCTTACCAGCAACACTCTTTATTCTGAAAACACCAGGCTTTCCCCCTCTAGACAGCTTTTACAAGTAAATGATGACAGGAAAGTGGAAAAGGCTAATGGAGTTAGATGCTGCCTAAATGCAAATTGAATCTGTTACTTAAGACTGTGCAAAGATTTTGCAAATAGTAATTATAGTCACTTTGAGAAGGAAGTGGGCTGCTCGGAGGAAGTTGTGGAGGGAAGCACAAAAGTTAATTGGTGAACATGTTTAAAAGCTGCTTATTGACCCTTTAAAAAACTCTTCACTGTATTAAGCCTGGGTGGGGACTGAAAACTTGGCTAATGAAAGGCCTGGTTTAATACCAGGATTTAGCTCTAAATGGCTTTTCAAAGAGCTTTCAAAATCCGTCTACTTACAAAGCTTATCAGCAATGCACTGATTCTTTTTCTCTCTCTAATTTTGCAGAATGGTAGCCTGCAGAAGCTGCCCCCTAAGAGCTGTCTCTGTTGACAAATGCGTTAGAGTCATGGGGTTAACTTCAGCTGTGGTCCCCTACCCTGATGTCTGGGTGCTCAGGGGAAAGGCTGTCAACCAGTAGCTTGGGAGACAGTGTGGAGAAGAGAGTCTGGGGCTCATGCCCAGGGTGGGAGATCTGTGCTGAGCCCCAGGCTGAAGTTTCCCTTTTTCACTGCTAGTTCTGCTCAGTGACCCCTTAACGTGCTGATGGGTCTGGCCCTGATCCAGCAAAGTGCTTATGCAGGTGCTTAACCTTAACCACATGATGAAATCCCCAGGAAGTCGGGAGGAATTTACTCACATGCTTAGCATTATGCAATGTGGAAAGCTGCATTTGCTTGTGGCTTAAACCCTGTACAGGGACTTAGGAGACCTGGATTTTATTCCTGCTCTGCCATTGGCCGTCAGGGAGGCATTGAGCAGGTTACTTTACCATGCCGTGCCTGGGTTTTACCATCTGTAAAATGGGGACAATGATGCTGCCATCCTGTGTTAAAGCATTTTGAGATCTTGCTGAAAAGTGCTGCGGAAGAGCTAGGAATCATCCTTTGTTATTATTACTATTTTATTATGTAGTGAAGAAAAGGCCTTTCTGATTTCATTTGAATATTTCTGCTCTGCCTCTCCATTTCTGTGCATTCAGGTATCAGACCCCTATCTATCCTCCATCTTCCATTAACTAAAATGAAACCAAAAAGGGGGTTGACCCAAGGGAAGGGGTTTAGAAAACAATGCAAACCCAACTTGTTCAAGGATTCAGAGTTATTTGTGAGTCTAACTTTACTTGCTGCAATTGGCTGCAGTTTTGAAACAGTGCAGTGTGCATTAATCCAACGGGAGGGTCTGTTGGTTCTAAACCATGTCAGGCTATGAATAAAAGGGAACTATAAATGGTGAATGTCAAAATCTCTTTAGCTTCCTTTTGCTTTTTAGGTATTTGACTTTTGTGGGCAAGGGAAAGGGAAATGTGAGGAAGAAGGAGATATGGAAGGTAGCAGTCAAACAGGTTTAAGGTTTTAATTCTGAACGCTTCAAATCTTGCAGCGCTTACGGATCAAACCTTGTTCTCTGGTTCAGTGTAAATCCAGAGTAACGCGAGTGAAGTCAGTGGTGTGTGTGAATCTGGCCTCTTGCCTCCTAGGCTAGGGTTTAAGGCCATGTTCTTATTTTAAAGTGAGCCTTTATTTTATATATCATCTCTAGACATGATCCTGGGAATATTTACCTCCAGGCACAGTGCTTAGTAACATGAATAGTCGCAGTGGCTTTCTTGGGGCATCTTGTGATACTCTCATGAATAAAGGTTTGCTGGATCGTCCCTGGTTCTGCTGCATATAACCCATAATGCATCAAACTCACTCCCAACAGGCGGTTTTACAGCAGTGGTGCCGAGTCATTATTTTGCCTTTTGCAGAAGGCGTCCCATTGGCAGTTTTCTAGGACTCTGAGGGATGCACTGTGGCTCCACGAAATAAACAGATTGCAGCTTTTCTCAGAGCTTGTCTCCACTGAGTGTGGAAAAATTGCCACCATCAGATCAACCTTCCTGCTCGACTCTGTGAAGATGTGCCTAGTTGATTGGGAAACCAATCTATAAGACCACCTGGGCAAGTCAAAAGGGGGTCTCTCCCTTCGGCTCAGCACAGGGGATGTACCGAGTGTAGTGCCTGTTATTTGAAATTACTTGCATACCTCTCTTCAACTGCCACCAAAAACAGCGGGCAGTGTGATCTGCCCTCGGGTGAGCCAGGACTCATGTCCACTGTGCTCTTGACATGCAGTGCCTCATCAGTTGGTGACGCCAACTGCATGAACTGCACTTACCGGGCTCTGAGGGGTGTTTGAGCCAAGAACCCATGTTAGGGTCCCATAGGCACCAGAGTAGCATTCAAGAGCTGTGATTTCTCCATTGGCTTCACCTTAGCTACCCTACTCTGATTCTGTGCTCCCCACCTAAGTTTAAAGGTTTAATATGCTCACCATTACTCTAGAATTGCCAACCTTCATTTTGTGCTAATGAAGCTGGGTGAATAATTCATGTCAAGTAATTCAGGTTGGCAAAATTTTGCTTCTTTTTTTCCCCTTGGTTTTAAATTGCTTAGGAAAATGAAAATCTGAAAGGTGTCAGCAATTCAGAATCATTCGCAAATCCTTTTGGTGAAGAGCCGTTGGCCTGCAGATCATTTGAAATGCAAATTTTGGCTCTTGCAATTCAATGTGCAATATGCTTTGCAATTTCAGCATCCTGCCTAACTTATTTTGAAGGCATAAGCGGGACTTTAGGGTACTATGTGGAATGGGATGCCAGTAACATAAATCATCTAATTGAGGAGGAGACACAATACCATGTGACTGATATAACTAGCTAATTTGCATTTTGAATAATCTAATCTAATCCACAAAATTTGCTTCCTGAAGATATTCTCATTGAACATTTCCTTTGCGTGAGGAGTTGGGGTAGGAAAGCTTCAATGCACAAATATTCATGGAAAACAAAGGCGAAAGGGTGGGAAACACCTTGTAATCAAAGCACACTGTCAAATTGGATTAAATATTCACTGAAAATATTTCCCTCTCTTTGTCGAGCTGCAGTATTGAAGATGTTTCAGAGTAAAGATCTTGGTAATCAGGACATAATAAGCATAAAATTCTTTATTCAAAACGACTGATCCAAAGGAGCTGGGGGGAGCGGGAAGGGAGAGACAAGTGTTTCCAGGCGTCAAAAATAGCTGTGCATTTTAACACGGAAAATTGATTACAAGCAGGAGAGAATTACATTAATGTAGTCACTTGTCACTGGGGTCTTATTAGTAATCTTCACTCATTAGTCTGGAGAGAATAAGAATATGACCTTGTTAAGCGTCCTTGCTGTTGGAAGTAGTGACCATTCTGGTATTGATTTACTGCTTAGGTCCAAACCCACTTCACATGTGTGTGCGTGTGCATTCATGTTCTCGCGTGCATATTCAGCAGGTGTATTTGCAGCAATAATGAAGAATTACCCATCTCGTAATCAGCCACCATTTGTACTCATTTGATAGTTCAGCTGGTGAATCAGCAGGGTTTGGACAATGCTCCGTCTTTGTGCAAAAAGGAGCCTCTGGTGATTGATGGGAAAGCACAAGAAGTCTGACATCTGTGGTCCCCATAGGCCAAGTCACGTCTCCTTCTCTCCCCAGCTTCTGTGCTGATGTAGGGGCTTGAATGCACCTTGGGAGAGGGCAGCATTCTGGGACCGCATGCATGGTGTCTGAACGCTGCATGTGCTGCTGAACTAGGGGAGCGTTCAGACGGGTGGAGCTCCTAGTTGGGGAAAACGTTAGGGCTGTAATGTTTGATCCACTGGCTGCTCTGCACACCCTAACCGAGCCCTCCCAGTATCCTGGGGAGGAAGGTGAATATTCTCCCATTTCACAGACGGTAAATAGAAGCACGAGGAAGCTGAAGTGACTTGCCGCAGATCATATGCAGAGTCAGCGTCAGATCTGGATTCCAGTTTGCTGAGCTGTGTGTTAACCACTGGGCAGTGCTGCCCCAAGAAAGAGTTTTTCAAGCTTTGGATATGTGATGAGTCTACCTTCTCCCTCCTACCCTATGTCGTTGCCCCTGATTGGTGAGGTTACTTGACTCTAAACAGGCTAGGTGCTGGGGCCACTGGTGCATGGCTGTAAGATGACACAAGTCGTGCACTGTAGGATACAGGTTTTAACTTCCTTGGGGCAATACTTCTTATGGTGTCCAGTAGGCTCCTTTTGTTTTCCTTCAGGCTCTTAGCATTATAAAAGGAAACGTGCATCTCTAAGTGCACCTGCTGGCAGAGCAATTCCCAAATCAGGGAGACTGGAGGGGTGCTGAGGGTGGCCTGTTGTCCCTCTGGCCAGATGTAAATGTGCACCGTTCAAGTGCCTGACTGCAGCCCAACAGCTTCCTGGGTTGGATTCTTGGAATACCTACTGGCAATGGGGTTGTTTCTAATCTTGCCCTGTGCCTTTAAGTCGCGCTGTAATTCCTAAGGACTCGTTATCTGTGTCAACACCCGACGGAGGAACTGTCAATAACGATGGACGTGAAAGCAGCTTCCCAATTACGGGGCGCACAGAGCAGGCTGGAGTGGCTGCTGGAGGAATATGAAGAAGGCTCAATAAGTTTAATTGATCAGGTGCCTGACTATGAGCTCTCCAGCATGTCAGCACGCAGTCCCTCATTACTTACACTTGTCAATTGATGCTCCGGCTTTGGGATGGAGCCTATTCAGTCCCTTGCCAATAAAATGCTGTCCATCGCTGCAGCCCGCTCAACAAGCGTGGCATGCTGAGCTCTCATGGATTATTGACAGCAAAGCAAACCTTTTCATGGACTGTCCTAACCTTGCTCACGGCCGCCTGCCAATTCTCTTCCCTGAAGTGACAACTCACTGGGGTGTGCGCGGGGGCTGCATTTGAGCCACTTTGGGCATAAACGGAGAAGATTGTTCTCTCCAGCGAGAACATACACTGCTTCCTCTGGCTGCTTTTGTGTTTCAGAAAGTCGTGTTCCTAAGCCACACAAATGATGAGAGAAATTCAAGGGCTGCTGCCAAGTCATTTAGGCTCAGAATTTTAGTTTTCTTGAAGGACAGAAATGTTTGTTCATATGAAAAGCTTTTTTTTTTTTTTCTTCTTTTGAGGGAAATTTCAACATTCCCTGCTGTGTTGGAGACCCAGGCAGGACAGCAGCCTGTCTCTGCTTGGGCTAATGTTTGGAAGTGGAATTGGTTTTGCTTTGTCTGGACAGAGATTTGATATGAGTTTTGTGTGACTGAAGGGCAGAAGGTGAGCAGGTAGGAGGCAGAACAGTTTTTTGGTGTCAAAAAAGCAGATTCAAGTTCATCACTGAAAGCCTGGTTCTCCCCTGAGTTGCACCTGTTTTGTCATTTATGCCTAGGAAACCTGGGTGTAAAATATTATCAGATCAAAATGCACTCATGTTCATGATTGTTTATTTCAGTTAGGGAGGTATCTAGGCACCTAGATCCAGGAGTAGGACTATGTGGTCTAGGCAGACAAGCTCGGGCAAGAAAGAAGACAGGCTTGCCCCTGAGAGCATATGTGATGGCCCTAATGCAGGTGAGACCTGGGCTCTGCACCTCTCGCACTATGACAGGAATAAAATGAGCCATAATTGGATTTCAGCTACATGGAGTCTGTGCTCTTGGCTTATTTACATGGGACAATTTAGAGCAGAATTTGGCTGTTGGAGCTTCACTAACCCGTTCAGAGTCGTTCGTCAGGATCGACTGGGAGCCTGTTGGGACTTTAGGCAGAGCTGGCTACTGCAGTTGTTACCTATTAAACATTTACAAAGCGTCATTAGCGTATATGGGACTGCACGGACGTAAAGACGACACATGCTGCCTGTTGTGGATGTGCATGTTTTGACACGCTTAGCTATATGTTGTTTTCTGCAATATGGCTTGCTTTGAAGGAAGGTCGATTTTGCAGGCTGCTAGACAGGCTTAATGAGGCGTTGTTTAGAACTAATTGGCTACGTTGCTCATCATCTTTCCCTCTTGTCCTCCATGACACCGTCTATGCGCGTTCTGAGTACAGCGTTGAGGAACCAGCATCAGTCTCCCTGCTATCCCATTGCTGAGTGGGTGCTGGAAATGTTCTGCTGGTGTGGATGGTGTCATCTATATTGAAATGCATTTTAAGGAACTGTGTGTGGTCACTCCCTCTGTTTAAACAGTGCTGGTCGTATTTTCCGTGCTGAGTGTTAAATACAGTTTGTTCCCTGCACACCCTGGCACCTGATCCAATTCAGCCATTCCAGGGTCCTGCATTGCACACAACTCCTTGCAGTGACTTCAGGTTCCAGCCAGGTCGCATCATTTTTTTGGTACAGCCAGAATTGCTTAAAAGGTCACAGAAGATTCTGAGGTCGAGCGTATGCATAATCATTTGCATATTGCTGCACGGATGCTTTGCAGGCTCCCAATTAATCTCACAGCTGGTGCTGGCGATAGATCTCGGCTAACTATTCTTTATATAGCTTGTTTTCCCCTCCTGATTTTCTTTAATTTCAGTAAGATCAGCGCAAAACATCTTGGGTCTCTCTGATATGAACTCTCTTGTACTATTAGTTAAAAGTGATGTGAGCACACACAGGAAAGCCATTGTAAGCTGACTAAGCATTTTAAACTCAAGTTTAAACTCAGGTCTTTTTTTAAACTCAAGTTTTCCACCCCAAGTTCTCTCTCTAATCTCACTCATTTCAGCACCTTCCTGGGCTACTTTATTAAACCTCCAGGGACCTATTTCTTTGGCTGATCATCCAAACCATCTCTGAACCTCAGGGGTCTGATGATCAAAGAAGGTGGTCTCCTGAGATGGGGAGTTTTAGAGAGATTTTTATCATTTCCAGCTTCTATTCCACCTGGAACTACCAAAAATTATGCTTTTATTTTGTGTGGTATATCAACATATCAGCTTCTGGTCCTTGCTTCCTCATGAAAATGAAGAGGCGTAAGAAACGGAACAGACTGGCCAAATATTTATCCAATGGACTTCAAATCTCAAGTAAGAGATAGCTGTAGAGGTTCATTTGGATTAGTTTCTATGTCTCAGGAACACAATCTCCTTCCATTCTTCCTTCAGAGTCAAGAACCCTTCCATCCTTATTTCTACAGCCCCGATTTTGTTCCTTAAATAAGAAGTAACCAGTGTCCTGGCCATTGCTCAAACCTCACTGAGAAGCCAACATTGCCCATCCCAGATTTTAAGCACCCAATCCAAGCCCATTGGAGTCAATGGGAGTCTTTCCATTGACTTTTGTGATGAAAAAGTTGGGCCTGGCCCTCAGTGGGTGCAGTGGAGTCTTCGTTGTCTTCAGTAGGTAGTTGAAGATCTCGTGCATGGTGATTTAGGGCCTGGCTACACACCAGCTGGGAGGTGTAATTTCCAGTGTGGGTAGCCATCTGTATGAAGCTAGCCCCTAAAACTACCACTAAGGCCATGGTGGCATGAGCAACAGCCCAGCCTGGTCTTCCTGAGTATAATTGGCTATGTCTACACTAACAAGTGAGTTTGAATTAAGGAATCTTAATTCGATCTAATTTGAGCCCTGTCTACACTAGGCTTTGCCTAGCTTGAACTAAACAATTTTTAGTTCGAACGAAGCAAAGCTTAGTTTGAGCTAATTAGTTTGAATGGTTAGTTCAAGCTAACTGTTTAGTTTGAGCTAAATATGCAGATTAATTCAAACTAGCACAATGTAGGCATGCTAGTTTGAACTAAAGTTTGAACTAGCAGCTACTTTGAACTAAGCATGTTTTTTAGGTCGAACTAACTTTTAGTTTGAACTAACCGTGCTTTTTTCATTCAAACTAAAAAGTGAGTTTGATCTAAAAAAAAAAAATGTGCTTAGTTTGGACTAACTTTTGAACTAACCAAGTCTGAACTAAGATTTTAGGTGTAGACATAGCCATTGTGAGTGACCGACCTTGAGAGTTACTCCAAGCCCCCTCGGCCCGGGTGCTATGAAGGCTAAATTCAAGCTAAGTGACTGTGTGTGTCTGTCCATGCTGGGAATTACATGTCCTGTCTGCTGTGTAGACATACCCTCTCATTTACACAGGTGTATATCTGGAACAACATCACTGATTTCAGCATAGTTGCTCTGGATTAACACTACAACAACTGGAACCAGATTCGGCCCCAAAGTCCGCAAAAACAGGTTTGATAGTAGTAATGATGACAGATAATATCAACATTCATCTGGCAAAGCGAAAAAGAGAAGCAGCTGCCCAAGTCATTTGAAAACGCAAAGTCCCAACAGGCTGTCATCATCAGTCTGGACAGAGTCTTGCAGTTTGGTGTTCTGGTTTATGTCCTAATGTGAAAATGAAAGAGAAACTTGGTGGTCCAGTCCAGCTCTCTCTTCATCTAGGAATATGGTTGACTTGATCTGGATCTTGTTATAACACAGATACAAGGGCTATGTGTGAAAACTTCACATTTGTTTGGTGTTGAGTGTTTAAGGGCCTGACTCTGTAGCCTTTACTCAGGCAACTTAGTGGAGTAAGAATTAATCCTAGAATGAACATTTCAAACATAATCTGTGTGAAATGCAGCATTGCAAACTCTTTCAATTTTATTACGAGTCTCATGATATTTGTTGTTTTTCTTAAAGCCCCAGATCTTGGAGTCATGTTATAATGGGACAATCACCACTTTCACTTGAAAGGAAAATGTTTCCTTGAAAGCATGACCCCTAAAGGCTCAGACATTGGGATGCTAATTAAAAAAATCCCACATTTATAGTTGTTTTTTTGTTTTTTTTTTTTTAAACAAAATACTCCCTAATTTTTAAGTAAGTCTGAGAGCCTTTTGAGGCCTGGCCCCTGGCTGGGTTGGCAGTACTCGAAATGTCCTATGCCAAAAACTTTGTTGACAATCAGGGCAGTTGAGTATAAATGGGAATTATGTAAAGTCCTAAAGGGTACATCTTTCTTGCAGTTGGGAGTGAGCTGCTCAGCTTGTGTAGACAGACGTGCATTAGCTCTGCTTGGGCTACCGTACTCAACACCAGTGTGGATCAGTTCACAATTCAAGTACAAGCCTGCTTGACCGACCAGGTCCCTCCTTGGGTGGCTAGCCCAGGCCAATGCTTGGGCTGCAACTTGTTTTTCATGCAATAGCTGGAGCAGAGCTAGCCAGTGTCTGTTGACTTCAGCTGGGATGCAACGTAGATGTACTCCAACGTCAGGCTACCATGGCAACTGTGTGGAGGCGCTGTGCTTGTACGAAAATCCCACTGACCCATGTGGGTCTCCCAAGATCTGCTGAGTTGTGGGCCCTTCTTGTTCTTCAGGGAGAAAACAATGTGGGTTACCCATCTAGCATGTGGGATTCTCTTGTGTAGAGGAAGGCCTGGTCCTCTTTTTGCCAGCCTTGAACATGATAAATGGTGGTTTCTTGGTTCCCCTTTGGGAAACGCAAGAACGCTTTATAGCACGACAGAAAAGTTTGTTATCTCAGAACTGGGCTCTGGACTGATGCCAGGATTCCAGGCTAGTGATGTTCTTTTATTCTCCATTGAGTTGGTTTCTCTGCCTCTATTTGAGCACCACGTTAAATTCCCAGGTGCCGTCTGAACACTGCACTAAGAATACCCTGCTCCAGTCTTCTTTACCGTTCCTGTGTCAGATACTTGTATTTCTCCTGTCCTGTGATAACCCATCTGAAGCACACTTGTGGAATGTGGAGATGTGATTTTTGTTTTACATGTATGCAAGATCCCAGACTCAATTCTCATCAGACAGGTCTATTGTCCCGACAGCTTGTATGGTGGTGTAGAAGGAGGGCTCAGTTAAACCTGTTTAAATACATAAATGCTGTTATTAAAAGGCTGTAAGAAGAGTAGAAAAGATTTGTCACATCTGCATCTGAAATCCAGCCTTGACCCTGACACCCAGGATACTCCACCTATTAAATATCCAAACAGGCATTCAGGCATGCAGCTTGCTTTGACAGAGAGCCCACACATCTGGGAACACTTGGTTGGATATTTAAGACCATGAGCAGTGTGTGATTAAATGTAATACACTCCCTCCCTTTTTGTGGAGCTGCCCTTAGACTCTGGGATCTCCTTCTACAGGCCTCGTGAAAATTGAATGAATGGCCAAGTCAATCTCATCGTTAAGCGCACGGCTGAGAATCTGTAGCAAGCGCTTTGCAAGGGATGTTTCTGGGGAGAGTTATTTCAGAGGGTCATTGGGCTAGAAGAATTCAAGACTGTTTTCAAACTGTGGTGCTTAAATTTAGGAACCTACATCTGCCTAGACAGCTGCCTTGACTTTCGGAGAGGTATCTTCCTGTTGGTCTAGTGTATTAGGAGCAAACGTAGGTGTGAAGCAAAATCATGAGGCATCAGGTGCCTTCTCCTAGATGCCTTTGTCTACTTTCTAATGGGCATGTGTCAATACTTACATTGCTGTCCACTCGCTCTCGTCAGCCTCTAGACACCTGTAAAGGAGGATATGAGCAATGGGCCATTAGCGGCTAATGGGGAAGTCTGTTAACTTAGGTAGCAAAAGTCTGTATCTGTGGAACTGCAGGTTCATGTGTTGCCCATGTAGAGCTGACCTACTCACCTCTGCATTTATTAGCTGCTATCAGTTTATGGCACCATCAAGTGAGCAGCATCTTCTGCTAGAGAAAAATTCAGAGCAGGACACAAGATGAACAAGGAGCAGGGAGAGAGGAGAACAACCATGGTGGCATGATGCTGGAGCAAGGCAGGACCTAATGTGAACAATATTGTCATTATATGAGGCACTGGTGAGAGCTGTCTGCCGTTGTCATCTCCCGTGTTCAAGAAAGGTGAATTCAGACGAGAACAGGAGCAGAGAAGACGGCTCAGATGATCAGAGGAATGGAGAACTTGCCTTATGAGAAGGCAATTAAGGAGCTGGCTTGTTGAGAAGGCCCTGGACATGAGTTATTTAAGAGAAGGGCCAATGCTGACACAAGAACAACTGGATATAAACTGAACTTGAGTAAGTTTAGTCTTCAAATTAGACAAAAGTTTCTGGCACTGGGGGAATGAAGTTCTGCAACATCCTTCCAAACCATTTATGGGCTTATTACAGGAGCAGATGGGTGAGGTTCTGTGGCCCGCCATGGTCTGACGAGATGTTTGTAAGTATCTCTTCTGACCTTTAAGACTGAGTCTCTGAGGACTGACTTATCCTGAGGGTACAAGTTGTGGGACTTTGTGTAGTGTTGTGCACTTAGAAAATAGTCTGTGATATTCTGAGTGCTTATGAACTGTGTTTTGGACAAGGACCTAATTTGCTTTTGTGTGTGTTGCCGGTGACTACTCTGAACAGAACGGTGGGAAAACATTCTCATTGGGCCTCATTCCCCCAATACGTTTCAACTTGAATAGACACGTAGGTCCAGGTCTTCTGCAGTATAAATTGATGACGTTCCATTGTCTTCAGTGGAGGTAGACTGATTTACACCAAAGAAGGATCTGGGCCTTGGTGTATCTAACTCAAAAATTCTCCATGACAGGCCACCAGAGCAGCTTTATTTCTTCGCAAAGACCCTTTTCCTGTTTGTCACCAGTGCTGGAAAACTGCTCTGGTTGGTTGAAATAGCTAGAGTGGGTCCACTTCCTAGAAATGCTGGCAAGTGCACAATGCTTGGCAGGACTGGCGTGGAGCTAGATGGAGAACAGCAGCAGAAAGCATGAGTCCGTGTTTTTAGAGAAGAGGGAAAGCCTGGGGCTATAGGCAGGGATAAAAGCAACACATGTTGAATCACAACGATGGAGAAGATGCAGGCCAGATGGCTGCACGTACAGAGATTTCGTTTATCAATTTGTAAAACAGTCATTCTATGGACCACGGGGACCTGCACTCTGTTCCTGTCCTTAGAATAGGTTCCTGAGTTGGTAGCATTAATCTTTTGGCTGTTAGGTAGAGCTCTTAGTAGGGATTTTTCACCTACCTCCTGCAGTAAGGGATACTTTAGATGTGCCAGTCATAAACTAGCATCCTTTGTGGACCGGATAGTCCCTGATGCTGTGGACCAATAATGGCCCCACACCCGTGAAAGATAGGAAAATATTATTCTCATTGGACAGCTGGGGAACTGAGGCACAGAATGGTGAAGTGTTCTCTTCAAGATCACGCAGGATATCCATGGTGGAGCCGGCCAGTGCTCCCCACTGTGAGTGCGGGTGCAAGAAAATTTTGGTGAAATGTGCAGTAGCATTTGTTTTATTCCATTTTAAGCCCCACACATTTTGCTTTTTGTGATCTGTCCTCTTTTGCATTGAAACATGGGTAGATGCTGATTTTTTTTTTTTTTTTAATGCAGAAATTGTTCTTTTTCCAAATGAGACTAAATTTTGTGAGTGGTGGTGATTCTGCTTGGAAACAGGGCTATTTCTAAAGGTGGAACCTATAACTTGAGGCAGGTTTGGGGCAAGCTGGGATCATTTTTATGAATAAACACCAAACTTCAAGGTCTTTGATGTCATTGTTACTATTTCACTAATTCTTAGAAACTGAAGTATTACTTGAGACTGTCTGTGAGATGTTAACTGTTTTACTGGGTGATAACATTCTGCCTTTTAAGGGACCACTCCGGCTAATGCTAATGGATACAGGAAAGTTTTATAGCATTGGCCCCTATTTATGAGCTTTTAAAAAGAACTGCCATTTTCCATCCTAGAGATGGCTGTGATTCAGAACTGAACAACATATTTTCTGTATATATATCATATTAATAAAAGTCTGTGGCTTCCTTCAAGATGAAGGGCACCATAAAAACATACATTCCTACTCCAGTACACTGGAAATCCCATGCATGGACAAAAATAAGCAAAATTCAGATTTTGAAGGGCTAGCCTTTGGTTTTCACTCATCTAAATCCCCCTCTCTGGGATATATTTTATTCTGTAGGACATGAAATGGTGAATAAGAAAAATAAATTCAAATATTCAGGTTACCTTTTTTTATTCTGAGCACAACTCCATGCAGCATTCTAAACACTGAGGGATTCAGGGAACGGGAAGCATTATCTGTTTTTTCTGGGTAACAGGTATAAAGATTGCAGTGAGCTGGGAGACCTAAAAACCTGTTTCTGATCAATTTTTCTTCCTTAGACAGAATTTTTTTTTGTAAGGTAGCTGGGTTAAAGAGTGAAAATCAGTTTAAAATATACAGGGAAATGAAAAAATCTTGAAGGCAAAATAAATTTCTGACCTTAAAATATCCCATTGTCGTAAGGGATGGGAAAGCAATACTTCAGATGGATTTTTGATAAGGCATCTTAGGCTGTGTATGTCATTTCACCAGTGTCAATTGGGACAGATCCTCAGTTGGCATCGTTGTGTTATCCTGGATCTCTGCTGACTGACCATAGTTTGGGCCTAGTGCAGTGTGTTTTAGTGTTGTTTGAACGTCCTGGTAAATATTCCCCCCTGTTCTCTTCAGGAAAAGCTGGCCACTGAATGGTCAGCTATGTGAGCTACTGCAGAACCCATGCTAAAATTTGCTGCCCCAGGACTTTAATGCATTCTTTGCCTCCTGGGTGGAGTTGCAGTTGGCCAACTTGATCTAATCGATACAGACACCTCCCTTGACACGCACATACTTCTGTAGGGATGGGATATGATCTACAGGCCAGTGGATCAGGAAGAGGTGAAGGTCATCCGCACTTAGAAGGATTAAGCATCCAGTGAACAAAGAAACTGGACTGGAGTCGGGAGACCCTGGTTTTCTTTTCCAAACTCTGTCTCTGACCTGCTATATGGTCTTAGGCAAGTGCCTTCCCCTTGCCTGTCTAGCCTGTTTGTCTTATCGATGCAGTGACTGCCTCTCCCTATGTGTCCGGACGGTGCCTAGCACAGCTGAGGCTCCATCCCAGTTGATGCATCACAGCACTACTGTAATACAAATAACGAATAGCGTTAGTGCTTGTGTTGGGAAGAGGGAGTTGGGGCACCTGGATCTGCCACTGACTTCCCATTTGACCTGTGGGAAGTCATGTAGCTGCTCTGTGCCTCAGTTTCCCCTGCTATAAGTGCCCAGCTATAATTCCTTCCTTCAGAGGAGTAGTATGACAGCTCAGCAGTTAACATTCAGAGAGGACATTGAAATCCCTGGTGAAGGATGCTCTGGAAGGGTGAAACCTTTGTAACCATAGTACAGTGAGGGATGCTATCATCTAGTAACCACATGGGCCGTTACGTCTCTTTCTGAACTTAAAACAATGAATGTGTTTCAAGTGATGTTACCTTCCTCCTATCTGAGGCACCAGATTCAATTTAAAACAAAAAGAAAAATGTTGGGCTTCCACAGTGGCCAGAAGAAGGCCTGAGAAACTAATCTGTGTGTTTCCGGGGTGGGGCAGCCCAGTAGGTTGTTTTCATTTGATCCAGCCCACATCACGTTTCTCCCTTCCCCTTAAAAAATACCCACCAGTGCAAATCTGCATTAATACACTGCCACTAAATCCAGTCCTCTGATTTTGAATAGGTTTTGGACCAAGCCCTGGATTCAGGAGCATAACTCAAAAGCTCTGCCATTGTAAACATACGATGGTATTTGGGGTTCAGTGCTGAGGGCTATTCAGTTGCGGCTCCTATGAATTATGGACACATTATTGTCATAAAAATACTGGGAAGCTTTCAGAGTGTGCATGTGTCTTTTGCTATTGAAATGCTTCTAATGTGCGTACTCTGGATTCTAGTTGACTGCCATTAAAATGGGAGCTTTATATTCTTCTGGCACCCGTTTATACACAAGTGCTGCTCAGCTCTTGACTATGTGGAGTGGATGTGGGTTGTTTTTTTTTTAACACTGAAATCATTTCCTTATGCTGCACATGTAGTTAGGCCAACTGGAAATGCTGAGATTTCAGTTCCTGGCTGGAAAACCAATGGTCAGATCAGCTTTAACTGCCTTGCCTTGAATTGTCGGCTAGATCTGCTTAGGGAAGAGTCTGACTGACATTTGGAAAGGAGGTGACTTTCCTGTTTTGAATGCCATGATAATGAAAATGTGCTCAGTGAACTTCAGCTGCATGAACACCCTGCTACTGGTAGGAAGTAAAACTGCATCTATTTAATCGACTAATAAAGTCTGAATTGTGGAGTAAAGAAGTGGAACAGATGGGTTTAGCAAACGGAGCAAGGGAGATGCATAAATATGATAGCACTGAGGTCCCAACCAAAATCAGAACTATCTTGTTCATGGTGCTGTATGTACATGCACAGGAGACAGAGAGCTTGCAATCTAAATAGAAAGGACAGACAACATGTAGGAGGGAAACAAAGCACTGGAGAGGGGAAGGAACTTGCCCAGAGTTAATGAGTCGGTCATTGGGTGAGCCAGGAATAGAGAATCCAGGTCTCCAACGTCCAGGCTGATGCACCACCAAACAGACCATGCTGCCTTGTCGAGTTTAAGGGTAGAAGGAACAAACTTCCTGCTTGTCACAGGCCCCTAACCCCTCCTTAGTTGCACCAGCATTGGGCCCAGCAACTTAGATTTGGAGTAAAGCTTTACAGCATCCTGGAGACTCAGCTGTGGCGTGCCACGGGCAGAGAAAGGAGAGAGGTGCGCCAATCCCTGAGGCCCCTGCAATGCAGGGAGTTGATTAGGTGAGCAGTGCCCAGATGATGCTAGAAAGTGATCCCCTCTGTGCTTCAGCCAAAGGTGCAAAAACACCAAAGTCTCCACCAACCTGATCTAGGGGACGGTTTCTTCCTGACCTAGAGAACGGCCATCAGGCTGACCTGAGCATGGGAACAACAACAAAGACCCATCAGCTAGGCATCTGAATGGGAGATGTCTCTCTGACTCCTGCCTAAGCTCTGTGATGTCAGTGGTACACCCAGAGTGAAATCTTGGGACTAGATGCGTATCCTTGAATTTTTGGAGATGGGCAAAAATAAGTGTAAATTTTGTCTATCAAAACTAAGACTGAGTGAGGGTCAGGTCTGGGCCACAGTTTCTCTGACGCCACTGTTTGGGAAGATGTTGGGTTAATGTGTCCGCCTCTAAAAAGGGTCTGGGCAGTAGAACTAGCAAAATATTTTGGCTGAATTTTTTTTTTGGCCAAAAAAAAGAAAAGCCAATTTGATAACACCTAAACATTTTCTGAATTCATATTGATTTCTCTAAATTGTTTGTCTAACTCTTGCCCCAAATTCTGAAATGATCAAAACATTTCAATTTCTGAATTTAAGCAAGCTTTAGTTTTAAAAAACATCCTTCGATTTTATTTCTAAAAAATCAAAAATGAAACATTTTGTTCACCCCCAAACAATTCATTTTGTTTACATTTCAAAATTTAAAAAAACCTCTTGTTATTCTCCTGGCTCTAATTTGCAATCTGTTTTACTTGTGTTGCCCTCCAGGGGTTAAGTCTGCTCTTGCTACGACAGGTAGTCTGTCATCCTGCCTGTGTGTCTCTAACCTTCGCTGTTTAGATTATGCTGCAGGTTAAGAGCCATTTAAAATGCAATTTGCTATGCTCTGCATTGCACGCGGGAAAGGCTGAAATCTAGAATCCTGCCCGAGAGTTCCTATCATAGTTTTTGCAAACTCTGATGAAAATCAACCCTGGATTAATTTGACATATGCTCTCAATTTCCTCAGTATGCAGTTTGGGGGAGATCCAGAACTGTGCCGGTTATTTGAATGTAAAAAGCCTCATTTCCACAATCGGTTGGATTTTCTCACTGTAAACACCTGAGTTTGCAGGCCTGGCACAAATTTGTCCTAATGTCAGCTGCCGTGTATCCGTTGCTGACTGATTTACCCTTCCTGAAAGCATGAGAGGAAAACCAAATTCATCTGAGGCTCCATCACAGTTGTGGCTATTGGACACTTAGAGGGCAAGAACGCTGATCCTCCCCTTCCAAAAGCTGAGGCCTAGCTGCGAATCTGGCCTGTGATAAGGCCTCTTTTGCAGTTTTTGTGCAGATTTTACTATTTGGGTTAAAAGTGGGATTTTGTAAGGCTATGGTTAAATCAATACCATCTCCCAGCTACACTGGTGTAAAAATGTTTGTACTGGGATAGCTCGTATCTGTCCATTTATAGGAATAATTTATAAGGGGAACCTTTACATTGGGGTGGCTACATCCACGCTAAGGGGGCATGCTGCTTTAATTAAACCGGTCTCAGATAAGACTGAGGGAAAGTGGGACACGTATTATGGATAAACAAGCCTTTAGAAGTTTTCGAGGGGGAGCTCTGGTGGATTTGTTCCCTTCCTTCAAAATCTCAGCGAGCCGTCCAAGTGTATGGTCCTAGGACCATAGTCCTAGTTGGTGTAAATCAGTGCAGCTCCATTGACTTGGAAGTAGTTGCTTCAACTGAGTCCCGCTGAGAAACTGGCCCTGTATGTGAAATGGCACCATCTGTGCAGAATTGATGCTCATTGGTGAAAATATTTGGAGAGATGCACGAGATGAAGGTGCTGACGTCACCATGTTCTTTCCCCTCCTCTGTCACTTGCTCATTCTCTTCTCCCGTCGCGTGGCTATTCAAAGCCCATTTGTCAGCATTTCCAGGCTTGCTCCAGTGGGTAAGGCGGGCAACACCCTTTCCGCAGTGGCAGCAAGTCAGTCTGTGGGGTTTTTTCTTTTCTGTCAACCACATCTGTTTGCAAGCCGGCAGGAGGCTGGCACGTTAGCTGTTTTGTGGGGATGTAGGCCAGCGGCACCGGTTGCTGCAGCTGCCAATGATAGCTCGATGCTTCCAATTGCACAACATCGCGCAGTTGGCCTGGTGCATGATTGCCTTTCCAGGAATGCTGAGTGTTAGCCACTGCCAGGAACAGTATTCTGGGCTTGATGGAACGATGCGTTGATCTGTTCTGACAACTCCTGCATCCGGGCTTTCCTTTCTAGGATGCAGCATGTTTCATAGACGATGAGGTCGGAAGAGACCATTATGATCTGATCACCTGCCCAGCGCAGGCCTCCTGCCTGCTCCTCTGATGCACCTCTGACCTAGGACTGAGTCACTGAGGTCCTCAAATCAGGGTTTAAAGACTTTTTAAGGTTCAGAGAAGCCACCAGCAAGTGAACTGTGCTCCAAGATATAGGGGAAGGTGACCCCCCCCCGCCACCCCAAGTCTTTGCCAATCTGCCCTGGGGGAAAAAATCCTTTCCCTCCTGTGGTTATGTTCCATGGGCTAGTCCCAAAGTCTCAACGCCTGTGCTCACCTCCTGTCTCCACCCAACTGCCTCTGGGACGATATGCATCTCAGAGCAGTCCTGAGCATGCCGCTTGTGCCCTCATGGAAGACTTTGTCAGAATTGGGACGCTCCCCTGGGGCCTGATCTGACACCCACTGAAGTGAATGGAAAGGCTTTCGTGGATTTTACTGAGCTGCACTTGGAAGAGGCAGACACACTCCATCCTGGCTCAGAAGGACACTCTACCAATGAGGTCAGCCTCCATGGATCTATTGACATTCTAGCAAAGGGGCTATTCTACTGTAAATTTTCTTTATAATTAAATAACAGTTAAAATAAGGCCATCTAAAGTGTTCTAGGCACCCTAACAAAGTGAATTAAGCTTATGTTACCATGGTGATGCCCAGCATTAAATGTGCGTGTGCAGGTACTGCATTAACTTGAATAGCCATTGTCGTGGAGCTGATTGTTGTGGTGTGCATGCACACTTGGCTTCTAGGTACCAGCCTGGAAGCACCAGCTTATTCCACCAAAGGTTACGAAAGAGCCATTGCATGGTGATGACTTTAGGTCAGTTTAGAAATCTGGACTGGATTCATACCAGCAGCCTAGAAAGACACTCTCCTATCACCAGGCTAAACCAGGGGCATAGCCAGAACTGATTTTTCTGGCAGGGCCTGTGGTTGAAGGGGGGGCGGGGGCATGAAAAACAAGTGCTTGTTGAACTTCCAGCCACGTGACCAGAAGCTGGAAGTTCAGGAAGTGACTGGCTGAGAAACTAAGCTGCTTGGTGCTCTGTTTGCCGTGGTAGCTTAAGTAAAAGCATCAGCAGCGAACTTCTGCAACTGATCAGGTGTGCCTGCTTACGAAGTGGGTGGGTCATGGCCCACCCATGCCCACCCATATTCACACTGCTGGACTGACCTAGCATCTTTTTTACTCTGAAGTGTACCAAGAGCATTGGGCATGAAGTGGATGGAAGCAGGGGCTACATTTCTCTTAAGTAATAGATCCAAAATGGAAATGGATTTAAAAAGGCAGTGTTTTGTTTTTTAAAATTCTCTGAGGTTGTTTTTTTGCGCCAAGAAAAACAGATTTGTCTTTCATCTTGAAGGCTGTGAGAGTTTGTGGCAGTTACCTTTTTAATTAAGGTAAATCCCTTGTTACACCCAGTGAGACCTGGCCCAGTAATTGCTCCTAATAATAAAAAAGAATGGGGTATAAACCTAGAATATTTGGCCTCTGGGCTTAAGTTCCTTCTTTCTTTGCTGCTTGAGTGCTCAGATCTTGTTGCCCATTTGGAGTGCTGTGTGAGACCATTTGCTGTTTGCAAGCGCTCTGCAGTATCTCAGATACAGCACAGTGATTTTAATGCCGAGGCATCAACCTCTTGGATGGTTGAGTCCTGGCAGACTTGTCACTTGACTTTGACGTAGATGTGAGCAGGGAGGCGGTTGGAGGTGGCTTGCTATCAAACAGCTTTTGCATGTCCCATGTGTAAGATTCCCATGCCCATTTCTCCCTTTGTCACGTGGAGGGTGGTTTCTGTGACTTCCCTTTGCTGCTGATTTCAGTGGCTGCGTATTAGCAGAGAGCAAGCCAAGCTGCGCTGTTATGCTTTGCTTATCCAAAGCTGTGGTCTCTCAAGTGCTTTCCCATCTCAACGACCCTTCATTAAGCTTGTTCTTAGGGAAACCAGCAGCCACTGCACGTCTGAGCCAAGAGGGAGGATGAAATCCCCCTTTGGGGAAAAAAGAATTACTGCAAGTTTCCTTGTTGTGTGTGTGCAGATTCGTCGCAGACTGGTAATGGCCATGGCCTCTGTAATAGAGCCTTGGTAATTTGGAGACCAAATATTTCCAAGAGGTCCCGGTCTAGGGTACTTGCTACTTTCAGTGCTTTACTTTCAGGCAAAGTTCAGGAGATTATTTTATGAATAAAAACTGGTTTTTATCACTGTTTTAAGAAAGCTCTTGGGTGCTGCTGAGCCTTTCCCCCAATAACTGGAAAAATGGCCAATTTGGAGGATTTCTTCAAGTTCTAGGGTGGCTTCTGTTCTGGTTGACCACCTTCACCCATACTTGGTGTAGCCTAGTTATTTCTCACTCAAGCTGTGGTTCTGAAGCTCACCGCAAAATCCTGATGGTCAGGCCCATTCCATCCCAAAGACGTTGCTTTGCCGCTGATCAGATGCTGCCAGATGGAATGGGTGGCTACTTCTGAAAAAACCCAGATGGGGTTTGGAGCTGCCACTTTCTGATGTGAAAGCATTGGAGAAGATGGAGCTGAGGAGGGGATCCCTGTCAGTGGATTGAATCCTCCCAGGCATAACTCACCTGAAGGGGCTGAAATGTTAGAGCAGGTTATGAGAATCTTTCCATTTAATTTCAAGCATTGGTTGTAGGGATTCTTTGCCATGTTTGTACAAAATAAGAAGCCCTGATCTCTACTCTCCTTGCCAGTGTGCAGTAGCCTAATAGTGAAGTGGAAAAAATGTGCCTACTACTTTTATTTTGGAACGGGGTGGGGGAAAATATATAAAGCATCCTTTGTACAGTTGTTTGGCCTGTATTCCATGTACGGGGTGGGATGGCTGTCTCCAACGTCATCTGCAGCTTGATGATCTAATGATTAAATACAATTGATTTTTCTGCTGCGTTTGAGTGGCTTTAGAGCGTTGATCTGTTGGAATGTGCCACTTTAATCAAAGTCATGCTATGCCTCCTGTCTGCCTTGTGCGGTTTGCGCTTGGCTCTGGAGATTTACAATTACTTGTGTTTTCTCCACACTTCTCGGCTTCTTTATAACGTGTTGTTTCAACCCTGCAGTATGTGGAATTGGCCAGTCAGGGCTTTATTCAACGGAGACTTCCTTTGGTATTCCCTCACCTCTGCATTTTCCTTTCCATTTTGTTTTACTGTGTGACTTTCAACTCCACTCCAGCGCATTTACTCCAGCTCTTACAAAGCAGCTATGTCCTCCCTGCTTTGGATCAAAATGGTGAGCTAGGGTCTCAAGCCAGGAATGGCATGAATTTGTGGCTTAGCTGCTGAGCAAAGAGTGGCTTGATCTGTTTGTCTGTCTAGCAAGAAGTTTTGACTCCTCAGCGACGCCCCTCTGTCTCACCAAAAAGTCATTTCATTTTTTCCCCTGGGTCCATGTTTCTGCCCTTCCTCTGGGTCACTCCTTGTTACGTCTGGGCCTTTGTTGGTGTTTGCAGTTCCTCCCAATTTACTGTCATTTGCCTGTTGCATGGCGATGCTCTTTGCTCCTGGGAAGGGGTACACAAGCCCCACCTTGGACTGTGTAAGGTTAATGAACTAAAAGCAGCTCAGGTGGCCCCACCCCATCACACCTGCGAGAGGTCAGAATGGGAGTTTAAAAGAGAGAAGACCAGCTCAGCTGATAGCAGACCAGGGAAAGAGCTGGTCGTCACGGCTCAGCTCCAGGAGAAGGTGTAGGCTGAAGACAGGAGCTCTGCACCTCTGCCTGATGACCAGAAGAAAGTGAAAGCCCACTGCTGACTTGCCTTCAAATGGGATCATTCCTCTCCCTTGGCTTGTGAACTCAGTTTGACACAGCCGGACGAATGCCACCGGAAAGGAGAGGGCCTTAACCCAGTTTTGGTTTTCTATCTCTGACAATCCCCGAAGAGGCAGACTGCAGCCCAGTCAGAAAGCAGAGCCTCTTAGGACTGGAACAGGAGTGAGAAAACCACCCGGAAATCACAGAGCAGGGGCCTGAGTGAGCTCTGGGGCCATGCCCAGAGCCTAGGGGAAGGGACCCAAGAGACATCTTCGTCTTTCATAGGTCGACGAAGACATTAAATAAGACCGCCTCTAGCACGGCCAGATGTGAGATTATCCACCAAAGAGCCATGTTCCATTTCATTCACTGTGGTTGTTTTTAGCAGGGAGCTTCAAGCCTTAACCTCAGACATGCCCACTTTTTCTTTCCCAGCCAAAGCCAGCTGCTCAGTCCCTGGCAGCCCCAGGACACATGGCTCTCGTGCTCTTCCCAGGAGTGTGCGCTGCTGCTGGGTTGGAGCGCCTCTTGGCCAAGCCTTCGGAGCGGCTGAATTCCAACACATCCTTGGGATCCAGGAATGTACCGACTCAGCCCTTTGCGCTGCCATGCCAGCTCACCGTCCCCACAGGGTTCTTGGTTTAATGCCATGATTGTAGATCTTAAGGGCTGCTCAGAGTAGTGTTGGTTGGGAGTTATCAATGACATGTTTTTCCATCAGGGAAACACCAGTTCATCACAACCGCAAAATTTCTGCAGGCATTTATTCATGTATCCAAAGCTTTTGTTGGGAAGATTTCTCAGGTCCGTGGGATTTCTGGTCAAAATAAGGGTGAGAGGTCCCATTGGTGAGTTACACCCCTGGGACATGGGAAACCTACGTTCAAGGAAGTCTCTGCTCCTAATAAGGCAGAGCTTGGGTCTTCATCTCCTACTGGGCTGGTGGCTATGCTAAGATGGGTCATTGGCATCTCTTCACTCTTTTTGTTCTCAAACAAATGCTGCAATGCTGAAATTTTTTTCATAATGGAATTCTTGTTCTCCAGCCAGCCCTTGAGCCGAGCGTTCAGGGAGGTGGGTATCATTGCAAGTGGAATCTGAATGATTCTGGTACCCTATGGCCATTCATATGGAATTTTTCCCCAAGACACAGAAATGATGCCATCTGAATAAAGGGGTCACCTTAAAAAGCC
This sequence comes from Podocnemis expansa, assembly GCA_007922195.1. NCBI lineage: Eukaryota > Metazoa > Chordata > Testudines > Podocnemididae > Podocnemis > Podocnemis expansa. Next base: position 2,183,336 of record ML682107.1, on the reverse strand, counting down.
ATTTGCCGGCAGGTACCCCAGCATGCTAGAGTCCCTTTTTTTTAAGAAAAGTAAAATACCATAGCCCCCAGATATTCAAGTGTGGTGTCTCTTGATAAGCATTGTCCATAGATTCTGATAGCACCAATCATCGTCTCTCCAAGCCCAGCACAATTAAAGAATAACAGAAAAGATGAAACAATTTTTGCTGCCATAAGTTGTTCCTTCCTTGTGTTCTGGGCTAGATCCTGGGCAGTTGTAAATCGGTGTCACTTCCTTGTGTTCAATGATTCAGATGTTTTGGGAGCCCCTAATTTCTTAATTCTGCATGGAATCGATTGTCTGGCCTAGTCTATGCTTACTGGGAAATTCGGTGGCAGTCAACAGGAGTTACACAAACACTACAGAGTAGCTTGCATCACTCCCATTGACATCTTAAATCTCTTCTATGTGGCATCTTCACTGCACTGTGCTGATGGGAAATGCTGTCCCATTGATGCAGCACCATGCTACTTGCAAGGGTGGTCTCAATAAATTGATGCTCAGCAACTTCCAGGTTCGATTGAGCATGTCTTTACTGATACTCAGTTGAACTCAAAAAATTGGTCCTCGCCGTGGGTGGTGCCACCATCAATGTAACCATATCCTCTGAGAAGCAATTCAGGAAAGGAAAGACAAGGGGTGGGAGGCACCAAGGTGCTATAGAGAACAAGGATGTTGAGGCCAAAAGCTATTGCCATTCGGATGTTCTGTGGCCTTTCTGACATCAGTCAGTGGTCTCAGTTTATTTCTGTGTCTCTTTCACGTTTCTTTCCAGTCTGCTCCCTTGCTGGACAAGCTGAGCAAAGAAATCGAAGACCAAAAAGGGCCATGGAGAGGGAGCTCCTCACTCCATCCTGTTAGGGGTCATTGGGTGAATTGTCCCTGTTGGGTGTGAGCTGCTTACATCTCCTGAAATGCACCGATCTGATGGCTAGACAAAGGAATTCAGTCTAGGGTTGCTAGTCTGGGACCATACCAGCATTGCATTCACTCTGAGAAACAAAATAGAGCAACCCACATGTGTAAAGATGCCAGTTCATGACACGCCATCAAGAGGAAGAGTGGGGCTATGGGTAAATGTTACAGGAGTTCTAGGTTCAATTTCCAGCTCTCTGCCTTGTATAATCTTGGAAAAATCACTTAATCTGTCTGTGCCTCAGTTCTCCTTCATCTGCAACAAACCTTAGACATGGTTAATTCAGAGTTCAGTCAGAATCCCATCCAGCATGCTTGTGGGTGGGCTAGGGCTCTTCTCTGTCATTGTCTGGCTGCTTGCACCACTAGTAACAAATTTGGACCCTTTAATTCCAGCACCTCTTCTGAATACTGCAGTCAGGATCGCAAACTCCTCTAGGGACCAAACAAGGCAAGGCGGGGTTATTTTCTTTCTTGGCCTAGCCGTTTGTCTGGATCTATTAGTATTTCTCCTGGCATAGTTCTTCCAAGCCCATCCCAGAGTCTACAACCTAAAGCAGCGACCAAACCACAAGCATCATCCAAATCACCAGCTGTAATTTACTCTCTGTTTTCAGAGTTGGAACAGACTCACATATGGAAACGTTTTACTGCTGATAAATTTAGGAGAGAAAACTACAAGGTTCTTGGGAATGGCTCAGAGCAGGAGTGGAGGGAGATGGAAAAAGGGGGACCCATTCACTTCACTGGAGATAGAAGGATGTCCCTTGTCAGAAGCTTGCAGTTCCTGGTGTGCTGTTGTGCAATGGCTTTGCCACCACATCGCTGTTGATCTCTTTGCACCAGTCAGTAAATGAGAGGCAGAGCCCATGCAGTGCTTACCTGCTTTGCTCTTTTTTTTTTTCCTTGCTGGGAAAGAAGTAAGGGAATAGAGCTCTGCGTGGGTCTATATTTTTAATCCCATTCCCGTCCTGTCCTTCAATTTCCACTCCCTTCTGCACCCACATTTTGCATTTTTATCCCACTCCCAGCTGCAAAAACCTTAGATTCGACAAATCCTGCAAGAAAGTTTCTCCCATTCTAGTGGATATATTATATATAAACAGAATTCAGATACTTTTTACTACAAGAATAAAACACTCTTGCTTAAGCCATGTAAAAATAGTTTAGCTCCTCATAACAGACATTAAATCTTTCTATACCTTGCTTACATTTGAGGATTAGAACCTTCATTAAAAAAACAAAGAAACTTTCTTTACATGGTAGAAATTGTTTATGACAAACTGACAAGGGATGTAGCCTTTGTCCATAAGTAACAGCAGTTTTTTTAATTTTATTTTTAATTTGCCCATCTAATGTCGCCACCAGTAAAGTACATTCTATCCACTCCTGCTATTATGGCAGCAGGCCCCATGAGTTTCCTGTCCTACTGCAGGTCTCTGGAGTGGAGGATGATGCTGAAACTCTTTTTCATGTTGGATGCCTAGAAGCAGTCATGTGTATGCCCAATTCCAGAGTGAACTATTTGGATAGAGCTTTACCAGCTGGGTGGAAGAGTAGCTTGTGGGTAAAGCACAGGGCTAGGACTCGGGGGGGATATAGACAAAATTCCCAGATCTGCCGCTCTTACTGTATAATCTCGAGCAAGTCACATAATCTCTCTGTGCCTCAGCTCCCTTCCAGCTGCAATATTGTGATGATAATTCCGTCCCGTCATTTTCAGATTACAAACTGTTTGGGGGTAATCCCTGTCCCCGCGCTACGTGCCTGTAGTGGCTAGAACAATGGGGCCCTGGTCCCAGCTGGGGTCTGGGAGAGGGGCCATCTTCTGCCAGCTGAGATGACAAGCCAGGTCATCCTAAGATTGGCACTTAGGTTTTCCATCAGGGCCTTTTGAAAATTTGACTACAGGTCTTTTGAAAATCCCATCATGTGTGTTTTTTTTTTTTTTTTTTTTTAATGCCAGAGTTAGGGTTATTAGTCTAGCCTGATGAAATTCTAACTGTGCTCACTACCTTTTTTTTCCCCCAGTAGTTTCAAGTTTGCAAGGTATTCATTTTTTATTCTTCTTGCCCTAAATTGATGTGCCCTATTAAATAGTTGCTACATTTCCCTCCAGGGACGGTTGCATTTCAGTAAAGGGGTGAAGTGATTTTGTATGTGAAGGCTCAGCAGAATATGACTGCTAACTTTAAAAAATAATGTTAATGGATGCTATAGATGGTTGATTTTAAGGATTTCTTTTTTATTTTTATTGATTTTTACATTTTCACTATTGTGGGAGGTTGCGGGGGGGATGACAGACAATGAATGTCAGTAGATATTGAGATTCAAAAAGTTAAAGCTTTAGAAATGCTAAAGCACAAATTGGTAACGTTGTCTCTCAAAATATGCAATGAAAATATTCTCAGATCAAGAATAAATTGTCCGTTAAGTTCTCAAGCAGCATTTTTCTTTCTTTGTCTCTGTAAATTTCAATTTTCCGTTGACAGAAATATCTTTTGGTCCATTGGGAGAGTATAACGAAATCAATGTTTACGGCTAAAAAATGGAATCCCTCCAAGCCAAAGTGTGCTCTTCCTTGGGGGTCTGGTTACTTTTATATCAAATATTCACTAATCCTCAGCATTTATGGATTGAGTCTCCCACTTAAAAGAGTAAATGATTTCTGAGGGCAGACGAACATTTCCTCCCAGTTCTTTGGTGGGCTCAGGAATAACACAGTAGTCTCCGACTTCTCAGAAGACACCTCCCTAATTAAAAAAAAATAGTCTCCATCTTGATTTTAAAGTGACAACAATTAATGGACCTTGTGATTTTTTTTTTTTTAACATAATGAGCCAAATTCAACCATGGTGTAATTTCATTGCCCCAAAGGAAGATGTTCCTTGCCCAGGAGGTTTAAGAGAAGAGGAGCTGTGGAATGATCTAGTCTAGAATTCGGTGATATTAGGCATTAAAGGGGCAGGGGGGGGAGGCCAAAATCTTATGCACATGAGCTTTTAGTAGTGGTGAAGAAACCTCAGGATCTTCAGACCCTCAGAAATTCAGCTGCTTTTATGCCTCCGGTACCACCATCACCTTGACTCTCCAGAACTGTGCTTGAAACTTCATGCTACCAGACTCTTTCTTTCCGAAAGTTACTAGCTTTTGGGTAGGGCGGCAAATAGTAGCAGAATAGCCGCTGAGCACTCCTGGCTGTATTCTGGTCAGGCAGAGGCTGCAGCAAACGTGAAAATTAAGGAAAGAAAAAAATATAACCCAACTGTTTGGACTGAACCAGAAGAGGTTTTGCTTGGGTATGGTCATGGCTGGAATTGGTTTGCCTTTCCTTGTCCCTTAATGAGATCCTGAGGGGATCTTTTTGAAGACTTGTGCAGAGATTCTGGGGAACCAAGTTTTAGAGAAGGCTGCAAAATTCAAGCCCTGGGCTGCATTTGGAAAGCTTCAGAGTTGGAACGTGCTTTGGATCCCGTGCGGTGGTCTGGCCTGTTGCCAAGACAGTGGCCATATGGAAAATTCAGTTCCAGACCCAATTTCCTACCTCCAGGACATGAGGTGGTTTAGATGTGGTGGTCTGATGTGGCACACCTGTATCTGGCTGGCCTACCTATCTGTGTCTTAGATCATGCCCATCACCTATTGCATTTGGCCTGGACTACCACCATTTCACAGATGATTGAGTTGTTATGCACTGAAATAGCCCCATTGACTTTGGAGTGACTTATGTGAATTAATGCACACCAGGCTGAGAGGTTTGCAAATCTAGCTTTTTGTTTACATCTTACATTGTAAACTCTTTGGGGCAGGGGCCACCCTTTTGTTCTATGTTTGTACAGCATCTAGTGCAGTGGGATCCTATCACAATACACACAAATATCAGTTGGAAACATCTTTGTGAGGTGCTGTTCTTTCAAGACGTTTCATGAAACAAAGCGACTGGTTGGTCAATTTTGCACTTAGTTTCATCTTTGCAGAAAATGCCAAGTCATCCCCAAATTGGGGGTGGGGGGGGGAACCAACCAAAATGGGACAGTTAATTAGCAGTAAAAGAAAAGGGAGAAGCTTGTGAAATACTGACGGCCTTTGAAAAGTGGTTCAAACATAGAAAGTATTTGAAAATGAACCTATTTTCCTCTAAGCAGAGCCTGAAAGTTGATGACTATAAAGAGCACAAATTAAATATGTTAAATATCATTGCTGTAGCTATGGAAAATACTTCCCTCCTTGGTGGGAGCAAAATAAAAAGCAGCTTTTTACTTCTGACAGCCTCTGTGCTTCCTCGATAGCTGCTCTGCTGGCTTCCAACTTCTAAAGGCTTAAGACCCTGCCTGGAATATACAAAATGACACAAGAACTTGGGAACAAATGCGGTAGGCTTTGAATTCCTATTTCAATCTTTTTTCCCCCCCTCTGCAACCCACAGACTGGAGCTTTGAAATAATGGGTTGTCCAGATTGCCAGGGAAATGAATTCGTGGAGTATTTTTGGTTTTTGTGTTTGGAATGGAGAATTATTCCTGATTGGGAAACCTTTCACCCAACCAGCCCTGGAAGAAGAAGAGGACACCCTGCCTTTTTTATGGCTCTGCTCTTCTTCTCTTGAATGACCCATCTTGAGATAAAATAAGGCATGGGGCCTTTCAGGAGATGTTGCTCTTCTTTTGTCACTAGTGCAAGGAGCTTGTTGGGAGCAGCCTTTGTGTCAGTGAGACAGGTGGAGCAGTCATGGGACAGACGAAACACACCCCCTGCCTCGTGTCCTGATCTCACACATCCTCCAGACACACACTGTTGACCAAGGACCGTTACACCAGCCAGAGCGATTGCAGCTGATGGTGTTGCACCAAGTGTCGTGTAGTGAAGTTCCCAGATCTGGCTCAATTCTGCAAATCCACAAACCCCTAGGGTGAGCCCGTAGGCAGAGACTTGTTGCGTCAGGGCATTCACTTTTTCATGCACTGAGTGGAGCATTTGAAAGCGCAGTGTGCCCACATCCTTTTGTCTGTCCTGACGACATGACTGAAGGGTAGGCAACACCACTTTTCAATATAAGAAGCAATTCAAGGAAGGTCAGGTCTCTGTGAGGCGGTGACATCTTTGCACAAAGTCAAACCATGTTATACTCAGGGTTTGATCCTGACAGCACACAAGGAATGCCTCTAGCCGCTCCACCTCTACCTGTCCAAGGGTCTACCCTTGTAGAGCAGTACAGGTAGTCCCGAGGTTCACTAGATCCTGCACATTGCTCAGCATGAAGATGTCTTTGCGAGACGTGGACTTCATGCAGGAGTCTGTGAGGCCTGTTCAGAGTCAAATATCTGGTTTGCTGTGACTGTCTGAACTCTGCTTGCAGTTTAATTACATGAACTCGTCAATGTTCCTTATGGTACTTGACCCCAGGTCTTGGAAGTCCCTCTGTGAGCTCGTGGACCTTGCTTTTCTGTCAGGAGATGTTCAACCCCATAGCATGGGCCATGTCTTGGAAACCATGGTCTGAATTTCTCTGACTTACTGCTCTACTTAAGGAGAATCATTGGCTCAGTCTTGGCTGTAAACACATCTTGACCAACCTCAATTCTGATGGGTGTTGTGGCATGTCCTGATAGCTAACTGATGACTCAACAGAATAGCGCCGGGGTGGGAATGCATCCCTGCTGCATGCCTGAGGTTGTGCAGAAAGATGGAAAAAGCTGTGACTCCACATGCACACTTGCACTGATACTGATGAAAAGATTGTGCACCAGACTTGGTAATGGATGTGGAAAACTGACGCCTCTTAGGGTCAGCCAAAGTGCTGGCCCCATGACTGCATCAGAAGCTGACGTATGCCGCATGAAAGGGGTGGTGAAATTTTCAGTGCAGCTCCAACAGAAGCCGAGGGGTGAGGACAATGTCCATTACTGACCACTCAACAGTGAAACCCGATGGCTATAACAGCTGTTAAAGAGCGGAAGATGAGCAAAGACCTTTCTGGGATCTGTTTACAATGGGATTGGCCTGTGGTTGCAACACACTGTCTGAGCTCCTTTGCCCTTGTACAGGAACACTATGATCCCATCTTTCCATTCTGGCACACAGGCATTCAAGAACAGCTGATGCAGGCAGAAATACCAGCTGACCCAGCTGCATATCCGTTCCCTAAAGTTTGGGTGGTCTTTCGTGTGTCTTCTGGTCTTATAGCAGATGGCATTGTATATAGAGACTAAGTAAATGAGGTTTGGGCAGGATCTTGGGCAGAGCTCCTTATCCCACTCCTCCCAAGAGGAATTTGGAGGCGATGGCTGCGAGCATCGTGGAAACCAGCAGGGAAGGGTGCTTGGAATCAGCTAGTCTCCTGAGGTCTATCTGGGCATTCCTCCTGACGGTGTGTTGACTTGCTAAGCATGCGAGGTTGTGTTCAATGGGGTCTGCTGTTCTTCATTTTTGTGTGGTAACGAATCAGTTGAGGAGATGGGATTGGTGCTTAACATGCAGAGGGTCCTGGGTTCAAACCCCAGGGGGTTGGACTCGATAATCTCATGAGGTCCCTTCCAACCCTATGATTCAATTCAATTCGATACGCTACCAGCCAATGGGGGGCTGGAGTTGAAACGTTCTTGTTAAGGGCCCCTTGCAGGTGCAACTCATTTCACCAAAGCTAAAATGCATTGCCCGCCAGTCCTTGCTGTGTGGCCTCATTGTCCTTCCAAGCTTGGCCTACCAGGGATGAAGGAGAGAGCTCTGGTCTTGGATGTTGGTCCTATCTGTTTTATACCAAACATCCACGTACTCAGAATGTCAAATGGAAATATCTAGCTGCTATTTTTCTTTTCCAAGCCCTCATTCCAGGCACCAGGCAGATGGATCGCCATCTCCTCAATAACCATTCATTTAAATCAATGCTAATGACATGGCTGGAATGTGCTTTGATGCCAATGGGCGTTTGATGATTTTCTTCTGAAAAGGCAGTTTGGGGAAAGCACAGAAACGGGGTTTCCTCAAAGGCAAACAAGTTCACGGGAAGCAGAACTGTAGCATCAGGGCTTTGGGGTCTTTTCAGCTCCTTGATGCGTCTGGGCAGGCTGTAATTACTTTTTGGTGCTTAAGATCTGGGCAGGAGGAAGGACAAACCACAGTGAGTCCTCCAGGCAGCAGGTGCTTCACTTTTCTTTGTCTCTCTCCTCTCTTTTCTTCTCTAGGGGGAGGGACAGTGGCTTGTCGAATGTCCAGTGACTGTTTTCGATTGTAACCAACTGCCAAAGGAAATAAGCCAGAGGAGAGCACACGGGAGGTTTCCTGGAATTTATTCCTGACATGGCAGGGGGGTGCTCACCAAGCCCCAGAAGGAGCTGGGTGGTCCATGCTGTGATGGTCAGGGTTTTCCATCCTGACTTAGCAAGTTCAGGGCTGCTGACAAATAAAGCTTTGATCCATGATTGTAATAATAGCAGTACCATGCATTTCGTAGTTCATTCCTCCTGAAGGGCTTCAAAGCAGTGAGGGGCTGATCTAAAACCCACTGAAGTAAATAACTGTTCAGAGGCTGCTGGATCAGGCCGGAAACTCTTCAACTGCTACTGAAATGCAGCCACTTCTGGGGTGCAAAATGGAAGCTTTTAAAAGGTGGTTGTCGGACAGATTTAGCTTCTCTAAAAATGCAGGCCCAACATTGCCACGTTTTGCTGGTATCTGAAAGTGTGAAAGTGAAACTGATTAGAAACGAAACGTGATTTCATCCTCCAACGTGAGTAAATAAGGTCCGGTTAGACCATACCCTGGCTGGGATGATTTATTGAGAGTGGCCCTGCTTTTAGCAGGGGGTTGGACTAACTGACCTCATGAGGTCCCTTCTAACCCTATGATTCTACGAAATGCTAGGAGCTTAAATAAGTGGTGAAAAGAAAATGATTGAGGAGCAGAATTTCAAAAGCGCCTAGAGTATTTAGGAGAGCTGAGAAGTGCAACTAAATCTTTTTGGCATTTTGGAAAATCTCCTAAATATTGAAGAAGCTGCAGCCATGTCTCCACTATATACTGACAAGTTCCAAAGGGGCTTTTTTAGTTTAGTTCAGCAAGACAAGCAAGGAGTCCTGTGGCGCGTTTAAAGACTAATATATTTACTAATTGCATGATAAATTTGTATGTCTTTAAAAGTGCCACAGAACTCCTTATTTGTTACACTATATGTATGGCTCTCTATATTAATTTTGCGCCAGTGCAACTGGTGTAAATGCCTGGTGTGGATGTTCTGTGCTGTCGAGTCTTGGTTTGAACTGATGCAATGTGTCTACCCCGCAGTGTCCAGCTGACCAAAAAGCCACGACCACCAATCATATAGAGGAGCTTAAATTGCTTTCATTAAGCAGAGTATGAAACAATTTTCTGCCTGCCCCTCAATCTCTGAAATATGTTTTCAAATGTCACAGTGTCTCCTAAATGTGACTGTGTGTTAACAGCTCAGGGCGACACAGCATAGGGTTAGGACGGGAAGTGAAGACTCCTACCTAAGGGTGGGTGAAACACAGTACGTGCATGCTTGCAAGGGGCATGGTGAGTGAGGTTATTTTCCTGTACTCACCATTTCCAAGCAACCAAAGAGACACTAATTAACAGGAAAACTGCCCTTTGCAGAAATGTCAATGGAACCCATGCAAACCAACCTGAGGAGCTTTGGCTTTTGCAGAAGGATTGTCTAGCTCTGGGAGCTGTTAACAGCAAATGATTCAGATGTTAGTTGGCGTTGCTGTGGTCAGAACGGTGCCCAATATGGAAACATGCCCCAGATCTGAAAGAAAACTTCCTTGGATCTCTGTCTGGCCTATTTCAGAGGAATGGCTTTGTGTAACTGGAACATATGGATGTGGCAGGCCTGCTTATTTCTGCATAGCAGGCGCTCCATGTGGGTATCAGCTGGATCTGATTTTGGGGCTTCAAGGACAGCGGGTGAGATGACCTCTTACATCCCCCAAAGAGATACATTGTGTTTAGAGGCACCCAATAAATCCCAGAAGTACAGGAAACTGGATTAACCTCATGAGCTTGATCTGGACAGATTTCTGATCATTTAGCATGATCTATCTCTTTGTGGGGAAGTGATTATCAAATACCACTGGTGTGCAATAGCTTGGGCTTTGGCACAGCTATGAAAATGACTGGACAGGTTGTTAATAAAAATAACCATGTGGCAACCACACTTCAGACACAGTTTGCCTTTGAAACACATGCTAATGCTCATTGGCTTTTTCTCATCTCCTTTCTCAGCTGCTTTCTGTTTTTCTCAGCAACTCCCCTGAGATGCTCCTTGTTGCAGGCCTGCTGCTGGTGGGAATTTTGCCACCGGCTGGTAGGTTGGAGATGGAGGGGGAACCTCACACTCAGGAACCAGCCGTTATCTGTCCATATAACTGTGTCCCTGCTCCAGCCCAAGGTGGAGTATTTCAGCACTTTCTCCCAGTGAATGGGGGAAGAGTGAAATTTGTTCCTTATCTTCCCCCAGGCAAAACTGCAAATTTGACACAAAGGGGAATTTTGCCTTTCTGGGGAAATGTGACACCATTTCCCACTTCATAGAGAGCCTTTCTTTGAGGAGGTGACAGCTTTTTGCCTGCAAAAACCCCACCTTCCATGGGCAAGGGGGAAAAGAGTGCAAGGGAGATACTCGTCCCTCACTCCCTGAAGTGTCAAGGTGCGTTAGATTAGAACATCAATGCAAACATATGCGCCTGATGTTAGCTGTTGCTACCAGGCAATCTGTTGTTCCTGAGCGTTTAGGACAAGGTGTGTAAAGAACACTAGAGCAGGGGTTAAAGAAGGTGATGATGAAATGAAATTTTTTTCTTTTAATTCAGAACTTAAGATCATGAGAACCTGAAAGTCTCCTCTCACACAAGGGACATCTAGACTTTTATGACTCTCCATGTGTCCAGTGCCTGACACCAGCTGTCCATACACAAATGCCCACAGTGTGCGTACTGGGACATGTAGATGCCAAGCTAGCTAGCTTGCCTGAGGCGTGGACAGGTGCTTGAGTGAGCTGGGCTATGCCTCCTTGCAGGGTAGATGGGGTGGTGTGAATCAAGGTATCAGGAGAGCTACTCTTGGGCGAGAGAGGTAGAATTGGGCCCATAAAGTGAACCTGACCCATCTGGTTTCCAAATAAACAAACAATATAAACAATGTGAAGTGATGCATCCAGTTTTCTGTGATGTTTATCCCAGGCATTCTTAGTAACACAGAAAAGGATTTTGCTTTAAAGCCCTGTTCTTATCTTGAGCGTCATTAACAGCTATGTCCGTTCTCACTGACAGGGGCATTCGTGTCACCTGGGTGCTTCTTAGAGTTTACAGAATAGGAAATAGACCACTTTTGGTCCTGCCAGTCTATTTGGCACTTCAGCCGTTGCAAGCATCTGCGATTTGTTCGTTTCATCCACAGTCTAATCTCCTTGCGTAGCGAGGTCTCCTCGATGGCTAACCAGAAACCTCAAGGGTTCGGAGTGTCATTGGGGACAACCTAGCATCCTTGAGCCCCAAGAAGTTTGAAATCTTCAGGCTCTTAGATGAGTATGAAGGATTCTGACTCGATGAACTCCGCATGAGTGCGGCTAAATCCCACTTCATTGATGGGAAAACGGATGCTAAAGGAGGTGAAGGGAATTGCCTGAGGTCATGGGGCAAGGGCATGAATGAACTGGGACTAAAACCTGGGAATGCTAACTCCGACCACTGGGCAAACTTTCTCCATTTAAAGCAATGTCACTGTTTCCTCTGCAGCTCAGGCCTGGAAAAGAGCCACTGAGGATGAGGAGCTCTGTGGGATTCCCCCGGCCTCAGCATAGTGACCAGAAGGATCTTCCAAAGTTATTGCTGGTAGCCAGAACGAGGGGTTTGAGCCTTCGTCTGGGGAATCCTGTCTCCCAGGAGGCTGAGAGCTTGCTCACAGCTAGTTCATTTTCATGCTGATTCCCTCACTCCCTTTCCGAGTCCCTTCAGATACCCCCAGTGCAAGGAGGATGTGGGTAGCTTGTGGGGTACAGAGCTAAACTCCCATCTCCTCCCTTTCTCCCCACTCCAAATGATCCCAGTGCAGGACAGACTTTCTGGGAGCTGTTGCCTCATTGATCCATTTTGTGGTACCTTGGACAGGCCGATACAGCATGAATGGCCAAGAAGACCCGGAGCATGGGGAGATTCAACAGGAGGCGACACATTCCAACCCGGGCAGCATCCCAGGAGTCAGAGACTTGAGTCCTGGCAAAAGAAATATCTGGGAAAAGGGAAGATGGAGTCACTGTATCCCCACTTCCAGTAAGGAGGTGGCTATAGGATCTGGCAAGGTTGGGCACCATGGATGAGCTGTCTTCCTCTCCTCTCCTCCGAGACTTGGCACAGTTGAGACCACAGCTGCGGTCTTCCTGTCTCCCCCGGCTCCCTCCTGATCCTTGGTGTAAAGGAACATCCTAATTGCTGTTGGTCAGACCACGCCTGCCTCTGCCCAGACGACGAGGCCTTCTGCTCTTCCTGCTGTTCGCATGCAAGGCATCTGCTCCTCACGCAGAACCGTGCCAGGAGCCCAGTGTCAGGCCCCCCGGCCTGCCCAGCAGAGAGCTAATGATGCAGTTGGCACCATTCACTTGCCAGCTATTAAATCTGCCCTGGGGGAGCATAGGGTCAGCTGCTTGGGAAGATCTGCTGTGCTCAGATAATGCTGTCAAATCAGCACCCCAATTGATGGGCTCAATCTGACGGCTTGCACTTGGCTTTCCAAAGGCAAACTCCTCCTGTCCTCAGAGCTATCAAACAAGGACTTCTGCATTTGGGTCTGGTTTTGGCTGGGCATGTCCTGATAGCTCTGGGCTGCAGCAAAGCCACCTGGCATCCGTGGTGTAATAATAACAACATAGCAGCTTTGAAAGGCAGTTTAGGAATCATGTGGTTCTCATCTGTGCAGGCTCTACGTTGGATCCAGTGTGCTTGGATATTAATATGCTGAATAACTTAATGTTCAAGTGCGATCACTTGATTCTAGAGGGGAGGAGATGGGTGTAGCCTGCTCCCAAGAGGGATTCAGTTGGCTGAGAAATGCCAAGTGACCCATGATCCCGGCACAGATTTGCGTTTGCACCTCCTCCTCCTCTTCTGTATTCATTTGGCAATCCAAAAAACCCCAAAGGCTTAATGCACTTCCCTGGTTCATTTCAGGGACAGTCCGTATATGGCCTGCTGCCCTTTTGCAGATGAATGTGTGAATATCACAGGTGGGACTTCCTTCCTGTTTGAATCCTAGTCAGTTATTTTCTGTCTTCCCCCTTTGCAGTTAAGTCACTGACAGTCGATGGAAATTATGCTAAGCAGAGTATTTTTGTGGTTTCCCTTCCCCTCCGTGCTTTCCATCCCGACCCCCAGCGCTTCACACAATCAATGGAAAGACGAACAAGCAGAACGAAATCAAAGCTTTGCAAACTCAGCTACTGTGGTCATCAAAGGCAGTTGCCTGAAATGGATGATGACTCGCATTGCGGGACGGTGGGCTGCGTTGAGGTGGCATGAGGGTTAAAGGAGGAAACCAGGCTTGCTTCAAGCACGCCATCTGCAGCTTGGACTTGTTTGCGGAGTATGATGTCAACATCTAATTTAAATAGCAGGGTGCCACAGGACTGGAGGGAGAAAGGGAGCCGGCGGCAGCAAAGCAAGGAGCCTCTTAGTATGTTTGTCATCCTCATAAACAGAAGAAGAATTTGTGGTATGGATGCAGAAATGTTCTCCAAAAGGTTAATTGCACAAAGGGCTAAGGGCTCTCTTTGTGGCAGTGTAAAGAAGTTTAAAAGGCTTCTTGAATCTCTTTGAAGAGACTCCAGGCCCTCGCCTGTTTTCCCTCCCTCTGTGCATAAGGAGAAGAATTAGTCATGCCTTCAGTTTCAAGGGCCTGATCTGAAGCCTACTGGAGTCAGCAGGGTTACGTCTACACTGTAGCTGGGAGCAAACCTCCCAGCCTGGGGAGGTGGACTTGTTCTAGAGCCACTTGAACTACCAAGCCCAAAATAAAATGGATGGGTGGCAGCTTGGGGCAGTCACCTGAGCTTGGACTAGGGGGGTCCGTCAGGCTTGGAGCTGGATGGTTAGCTCATGCTGCTGCCCGTGCTGTGCTGTCCCCACTGCTATTTTTAACACGCTTGGTCAAGTGGAGTCAGCGTGAATCTGTCTACCAGGCTGATGCAGACATAATCTGGGAGACTTTCCATTGGCTTCCCATCTCTTTGGATTCAGCCGAAGTTCACTATGAAGCTTGAGCGGCCACCATACTGAATTGGCACCCTCGCTGTTAATGCAAACCTCCGAAAGCGAAGTGAGACTCCAGCCATGGCTGCTCCTGTCACTTTCATTCCACCTGAGTTTACTGTAGATTATTTCTACCATGGTAGTGTCCAAAGTTCCCAATCAGACCATGGCTGAATTGCGCTAGGCACTGTACGAACACATAGCGAGAGACGACCCCGTTTCAAAAAGCATACAACTGACATGGGAAGCTTTCCTGATAGATTCTAAACAGTTTGTTGCAGGCCACAAACGTGGCTCAGGTTCCCTTGCCGGGACTGAGCTGTGGTTTTTAGGTGGAAACCAGGCAGTTTTGGGTGAGTTTGCCTGAGAGATGTTGAGGTCATTTTGAACCTGAAATTCCGATCAGAGCTCGCAGAGTGCTAACATCGTAGGAGAAGCCAGACTGGAAGAGAGCATGCTCAAATCCCAGTAAATACAACTGCCAAAATTCACAACAGCTCCACTTACTACCCTCTGAACTTTCACTGGGAGTGCAGAAACAACAGACAAGTGATGCAAGAATCACTCATTCTGGTGGTTAATGTCAGGGTCTTGCCTTGTTTAAGATCAACCATGGCCTGAGAGCCAAGAATAACTATGACCAGCTAGCACCCTTTTAAACGCTACTTGTTTGGTCTACACTAGGTGTAAGCTCCTGTTTCAAATCCTATTAGTCAAAAGACATTAGCTAGTATGTTTAAAGTGCAATTTTATTCTTTGCTATGATGTGTATTGTGGTATCAGTTGTGCTAGGCTCCGTACAGACCTAGATCAAAAAGATGGGCCCTGCCCTAGAGAAAGTCCAGTCTAAATAAATGTAAATGTAAGCTGGAAGGGCAGACTGGGTCACCACAATGGTCAACTAGCCCAGTAGCCTGTCCTCCGACAGTGGCCGGTGCCAGGTGCTTCAGGAGGAATGACCAGAACGGGTGGTCAACCAGTGATTTCCTCTTCTGTCACCCATTCCCAGTTTCTGATAAATAGCAATCCCTGTCCATCTGCCCAATAGGTATTTGATATAGGATCCATCCTCTGTGAACTTAACTAGTTCTGTTTTGCACCCTCTCATAATCTTAGCCTTCACAACATCCTCTGGCAAGGAGTTCCACAGGTTGACTGTGCATTGTGTGAAGAAATACTTCCTTTTGTTCGTCTCAAATCTGCTGCCTGTTAATTTAATTTGGTGATGTCCTAGTTCTTCTGTTATGACACAAAACACTTTCTCCACACCAGTCATGTTTTTATAGTACTCCATCATATCCCCACCCCCCCATCATCTCTTTTCCAAGTTGGAAAGTTCCAGTCTTATTAATCTCTCCTCATAGGGTAGCTTTTCCATACCCCTAACCACTTTGGTTGCCTTTTTCTGTACTTTTTCCAGTTATGATCTATCTTTTTTTGAAAGGGGTGACCGTATCTGCACACAGTATTGAAGAGGTGGGCATACCATGGGTTTGATGTTTTCTGTCTTCTGTTTCTCAAGATTCTTATGTGATGTTCTTTACATGAATGTGGCTCTTTTGCTGATGTTGATTTTTTTCAAACTATCAATCAGTCTATAAAGCACTAAGCCAGTCATAATTTGCTCTTCTATATCATCTTCCACTGGGAAACCTAGACATGCTTTACAAACATCAGGTCACGTTATTAATTTAATTGTGATTCATACTCCCTGTAACTCAGTGTAGTTCCACCAAAGTCAAAGGGGCTGTATTTGTTTGGACCAAGAAAGGATCTGGCTCGCTTAATTTAATCAATTTACAGCACCCACAGAGATGGGTGAATGTCATTAGCCCCGCTTTCATAAGCGAGGAAACTGACATTTGTAGATGTTAAGGGTCTGGTTTAAGATCACGCTGTATGTCGGGGTGGAGTTAAGAACTGAATTCAGCTCTAACCAATAGATCCCACTTCCTCCCTGTAAATAAATTGTACCGAGCGCAAGAATCACCACTGTGCAGCAGTTATTTTGTTGGGCATTAGACTACCAGAGGCTTGTATCAGTTTGTACCAGACTCACTTCATACTGCCTCTGATCATTGCTCTCTTGAGAGGGACCTGGGGCTTCTGAAGCAGAGGCAAGAATCTGCCTGGGCTTTGTAGCATGTGTTCACCTGTTTACATATTTAACGCAAAGGAAAAACTCCCTCTTCAGTTTTCAGGGAGACTAGGCAAAAATGCCAGTCAGGATTCAAAATCCTGGGGCAGCCAAATGTGGAAATCTTGGATAGATATTAATATATCCCAGGACCATTGATATCAAGAGAACATCTGTTATCTTGTATCTTAGCTGGGAATCAGTGTTTGTACTGCACAGTTGTTTAAGAATTTTAAATAGGGGCAGATCAGCTGGTTAAACCCCTCAACTCAATTGGGAGCCATTCTTCAATCACGGCGAGACGAGTCTGGTGCTAATTAGGAGAGAAGTAACCCGCTTCTGCCGGTGCAGGGAATGTGGGGGTGGATGGGAACAGGTTGTATCTGTATGGACGTGCAGCAGCAGGCTGCTGTCCATGTCAATAAATGTACACGGCTAAGGCCCAGGGCCGGATTCTCATTGCATCTCTAAGCCTGGGCACCCCAACCGATTGCTTGTTCTGCTCACAGCAGGAACTCCATGTAAGGAAAGCACATGGGTCAGTCCTTAGCTAAACACAATTTCTTTCTGATTTTTATGGTCAGTTTTAGTTTCTGGTTCTCCTGCCCAGGCAGGATAGTGCTGTGGGACCTGCTGGAAGTGAAGATGAAAGTTAACTAGCGACCGGCTTGGTTTTGGGCTGGAAACTGCACCTGAACCAACACTAAGAGCTGGGGGGACAGAGCTGCTTTCTGGCTGCCCATCACAAAGATAAGGGATGGGGTGAGGAGACAAGGACGTGCTCTGTGCTGCACATCCATTCGTGCCGGGACTAACCCAAATCCCATTGGAGAGTGTAGCCCTAGTACCTACAGGGGCCTGCACTGTGCAATCAGGGGATGGCTGGCTACAGCCCTGTCCCATTCATTTCTGGGTGGAGAGTACGTGGCATCCTCTAGCCTTGGGCAGGAGAGCGCCGAGTCGCTCAGGATTCCACCTGGCTGGCCACAGCCGCAACACGTCTCCCCTGCATCCCTTTCTCCTGGGCGCTAGGCACAGTTCAGCCCTCAAAGAGGATGACGTTTGCCCCAGCACCGGGATCTTGCACGATATTTAGCCCCATGTTTGGAGTTCTGTGAGACTTTTGTGCAGGGGGGAATTTCTCAAAGCTAATCTGCAAACGTCTCTTTAAACCGACCTGCCTTGTGCGATGTTTACTCTGATGCGCTGTTCTCCATTTCCAATAAGGAAAGACTGTGGAGCTGGTTATGCTTGTGGTGTGGCTCCACAGAAGTGCAGCAGAGTTACTCCACCACCGGGCGGTGTAAGGTGATGGTGAACAAAGCCCTACATGACTTGGAGGTAAATTTCTTGCAGTTCAGCCTGCAAACCTCGTAGAAAAGCTCCTCCCCATCTCCAAGCTAGGAGCAACCCCACTCCCCAGTGCAAAGGTTTATGATGTGCTATTGATCTGGTTAGGCTATTGCCACCTTCCACAGCCACCTATGCAATGTGAGATTATCCTCCCTGAAATATCCCATCAATCCCAAACTAGCTTGTTGAAATCTTTATAGCCAGGTAGGGCAGGCTGCCCTGTGTGGAGTTTACAGCCAAATGTCATTGCTGGCCTGGCTCAGATTTTCATTTCCCTCTGACAAAAGGCAGATGGCGGCTTCTGATCTGGTTTGAATTACAACGGCTGCGATTCAAAGGCCTGGGTTTCCTCTGCTGTGGGTTTCCTAGCCGCTCCATATGGGCAGAGCTAACGTGGAACAGAAGCACAAAACGATTGAAGGTGCTAGAGTGGGATGCACAATGAAACTGCCTTCAGCAATCGGGGGCCTTGAGCCCAGCGCAGGGACTCAGACTCACGCTTTCCCATCTTGGGGCTCCCTGGCTCAGCTCCTGGCATGGATTAGAGGTGCTCTGACTTGTCGTCTATGGGCTGCTGCTTCAAGAAACAATTGGGCTCACTGGCACACACCCGACTCCTCCTAGGCCAGGTGCTCCTGTACAGGATTTCCCCAGATTCCCCTGCGGCTCATTTCTGAGGCATTTCAGTCAGGGTGGAGAGCCGAGTTCTGGGTAAGGGCTGGTGCCGACTGACTCACATATCCCTAGCAAACCCCATCAGCCCCTGGTGTTGTCTGGCACTCCCTCAAAACACCTGTGCTGCGCACTGTGCGATCGAATTAATTGCTGAGCTTCTGAACTGCAGCATCCCCTTCCTTCCTGATGCCCAGGCGCCACCATGGGCTCCGGACTTTTCCTCTGAAAGGTTGTGGGGATGCCAAGCCGGTGTGAGGCAGGGGTCCCAGAATCTAGCCTCCCTGGTATAGTCTAGTGTCATTAAACAGCAGCCCAGGGTTGGCTGGAAACACCACGTGGCTTTAATTCACACGGGACTCTATGGCCCAGCCCCTGAGGTGCATGGCGACTGCTGGAGAATATTTGTGTCCCTCAAGCCTAGAGTTACCAGATACCAAAGCATGGAGAGGAGGACAGGGAAGTACAAAAAGGAGCACAAGGGAGGACACAGAGAAAATGTAGTATTAATGTAATATTCTTCCATTTTGAGGGGGCCCTTGAACGCTTCCCCCTAAAAATAGTGTTCCTGAGCATTCCAGCGTGCTTTAACTCCTGTAAATAAAAAGCCAGGTGAAATCATGTATTTTTAAAATGTCTGCGGGATGGAGGATGTGAAGGTAAAACGGAGGACATGTCCTCCTTTTGCCTGACATCTGGTAACCCTACCCAAGCCAGCACAATCAATGGTGTAGAAACTCCCCTGCCTCCCCAAATTCCTGCTGCCTCTGTGCTCAGTGAAAAGGGGCTCCCCTACATCCAGCTGACCCCAAGCTGCTGTACGAACCCCTGCAGGCTCCTGGCGGCCAGCTAGTTTAGTGTGACGCCAGGGGACGGTCCAGGGCAAAGGCTCGCCTTGTTGTCCCTCTCCTGAGCCCCTAGGAGAGAAGCTGGCTCTCTGCTATCTTGGTCCTGGACCTGTGTGAGATCACGAGGTCGAAGCACGCTCCCCTCCAAAACTCCCGGGGACTGACCATGCTCCGGTCGAGACGGCTGGGAGTTCTGCCTGCGTAAGGGCTTTCAGGCTCGTGCCTGTTAATAGGAGCTCAGGGTAACCACAAACACGCCTTTCAGTTTGTCCCCCCAGGCCTGCTAGGAAATGAATTCCTCCACCCAGTACTGGGGTTTGTGCATGCCGTTTCTGGAGCCCCAGGGCCTCTTCAGCCCAGCACCCATTGAAAAGATTAGACAGAGCTATCAGGGGCCAGGCCGTTCTTTCCTTCGGTGCCGCTTGCTTCTCTCCCTGAACTACCACGTACTCCAGAGTCACGCCAGCCAGCCAAAGAGCGACTGGATTTAAGGATCGACTCTGCGTCAGCCTTGCTGTGCTGTCCTGGGCTCCCGGCTAACTCTAGGAGGAGCTGTGGGCAGTGCCAACTCCACTCCAGCCTCCTGCCGAGCTGAGATGATTAAGGCAGATGTTGGCTTTTGTGGTTTTGTGATGTCTGCTGTCCATTCCAGACTAACTGTACTGAGACTAGCTAAGACATTTTCCACAGCTCAACATGTGAGGTTTATCCTCGATCAGCGCTGCTCTTTACTCCCAGGCACGTTTAAGGAGCCCTTGGAAGGCACAGAGGTAGAGAAGGGAAAACTTACTGTATGACCTGATCCTGTGTTTTACACTCCCTTGCATTTATTTTCATTCAGTTCTGTAAGTTCACCCATCTTCGAAGCATCTGAGGATGTGGGATTTTCTCCCATGAAAGCTCATGCGAAAAATAAATCTGTTAGTCTTTAAGTGCCACACGACTCCTTGGTTTTTTTCATTTAGAGGCTCTACCATGAGCATTTGTGAATCTAGCCTATATCAAAATACAGTAGTTTGATGAGGGGCGATGAGGGTGGTGGATAGTTACGTATAAAATCTGTTAAATTATTTTTGACCCTAAATTAACAAATAATGGTGGTTGGAAACAGGGTGGGAAGATTCTAGGCTGATGAGCTCCTGAAACCTTTTCAAATATCATAACTTATTTTCCACTCCTCTGTCCTGATTGTTTTTTGTCTGCAGTTCACAGATCCAGCCCCACACACAGACATGCAGCATAGTGAGTATCCAGAATCCATGAAAAATATTAATAGACTTGTTTTTCCTCTCTTATTATAACACCCTGATCCAAGTATACATGGACCTTTCTTTTAGCCAGGTCTATGCTGGCAGTGAAATTTGGCAGCAGTTCACAGCAATTACGCAAGCTACGCAGAGTAGCTTGCATAATTCCCATTGATTTCCTAACTCCCCTTTAGTGTGGTGTTTTCACTGTGCAGCACTATTAGGAAATGCGTTCCTATTGACACAGTGCTATGCCACAGTGGGTAGTTTTAGTATCTCAATCTCCAGACTGGCTTTGTGGACCTTAACTGACTGCTAAGTCGATTTGGAAAGATGGATCTGATGGTGACGAATTTGCTGCCATCATGTAGACGTGGCTCCAGCAACTGCAGTGACATGAGGCTGATGAACAGCAGTGGATGATTTGGAGAAACTCACAAATCTCTCTGAGTCATTGCTGATTCTTGGAGTTTTACAGTCTGCTCATGAGCATAAAAGGGGGTGGAAACTCAATGGCTAAACTGCGTTATGAATTAATCCTCTTGGCTTGGAATATGGACATGATTCTGGGCCTACCAGCATCCCCAACGCTTGCAGAAAGTACTCACAAGCTTCGGTACGTGTTTCGTCAGCTCACATTTATATGGCTACTTAGCTATGGAGACAGATTTCGTTCTTGTAAAGAGGCGCTGCGGCTGCTAGGAATTCCTTCACAGAGATTAACATATAACCACCTAGACTGATGTCATGATACTGCGATATTTTACCAGTCAATTGTAAAACTGATGACTTCTGTGTCGCACCCAGGCTGAGAACTTGTTTGTCTCAGACAAAGTTTTTAACAAGAAATGCCACAGTTCAAAGCAAACCCTAAAGTCTCCTTTATGTGAGACTTGGTCCAGCTAAGGGAAATTCATGGCATAGGAAACATCTACTGCTACAAACCAGAAAACCCTATAACACTAACTCAAAGGTAGGGGTTTGGGGTGTGGAATTGAAGGCGCAACCTCAGATGAAATACTGCACTGGGAAAAGCAACTAGTAAATAGCTACTTAAGAGGAGGAAGGAAAGCAGGGTTGGGATCTAAGCCAGAGCCATGCACACCAGTTAATAACAAAAGTAATAAACCAACAACTGGAAGTTTCTGTAGGAGGCTCGTTTGTGCTGCTAACGAGTCTTGTTCCCATGAACTCTGCAAACTCCATCACATGTGGGTGGTGATGATATTCAGCACAATACACAGCATGCTTTTGTTCATAGCGTGTCTGGTGTTTTTGCAAGAATATCATTGTGTCCATTTAAAAGATGAGGTAAACTGAGGCGCAGAGCAGTAGAAGTGACTCGCCTAAGCAGGTTGGTGGCAGAGCAATTAAGGACACAGTGCTGATGATCTGAAATAATATGGTAACAAATAGTGCTATCCATTCCTACCCCTCCCCAGAAGGCCGATACCTTTGATTCTGCTGAGAGTAAGTGAGATGGGTTTTTTTTTCTTGCTCTGTGACAGCACAGTTATCCTATGCCTAACCACAAAGCTGTCCCAGATTTCTGCTTCTTTTAAACCAGCCTTGCTGTTCTCTCACACATGGTGGTGATTTGCTTTGAGGTTTTTTTATTCCGCAGCCCATCGGAATTGGAGCTGAAGTTCCTCATAGCTTCCCTTTAAGCAATAAAAAGAACCTGCTGAAGGAAGAGGCTTTTAACTCTTAATTCAATCAAGCATTGAGTCCCCTCCCCCCAAAAAAGCCTTATCGGTTGACCAAACGTGACAGATTTTGACACCAGATTAGTTATCCCATTTCGGGAGTCTGCTCTTATTTCATGGAGCAGATTCATCCGGCTGCAGAGAAAAATATCCTGGTCAGATGTTCTTCTGCTGTTGTGTCTTGTAGACGATGAGGAGTTCCAATAGCTGCCTTCATTTTGCGTCAGTGGAGGAAATCTGAATATTGGTTAGGGGTTGGGATTATCTAGGCAGTATCTCAGAGGCCCAGTGTTGGAATCCGTTTTTGCTGATGCTGTCTACGATATCTTTTAATGATGAAATCTGATCGCATGCGGCCTCATCTCACCTTGTTCCCTTTGGAGAGATCCCTTTTGCACTACACTGTGGCCAGTACCAAAGGGGTCTCTGCATGTTGTGTCTGTTGCATGTAAAATTCACTTTTGCTACTGGCATGGAGGCAATAGGAATATGAAGAGGGCTGGGTCGGAAATGGCTTTCCCATCCTACCTGATTTGTCCAGATTTTTAAATGTTTCTCTGTCCTGAATTGGGACAAAAAGTGAGACTCTAACATATTTGTGACTCAACAGACTGAAATTTTTGTTGTTTGGGTCAATCCAAAGTTTTGATAGTTTTGTTCCAATCTCACCCCTTTTCTTTCTTCAAAAAAAAAAAAAAAAACTTTTTAAAATACACATGGTTACATTTCTTAAAAAAAGTCATTTGGGGGTGAAAACCCAAACCAGTTTGTGCTGACAGCATTGACACAAGGCTCTGTGATGAACTCGGAGCTCTTTTAATTTCCCTCAACATTTTTGGTTAGGAGACTTGTCAAAAACCAGTTGTTTCTGGTTTCCACCAACTAGCACTTTTTTGGAGGGGCAGGGGGAATTTAGTTTTTTGTCAGAAAGTTCCTAACGAGTTCTGAATATCAGGATTCTTGTTCCCCGCTTGGGTTTGGTTCTGCACCTGGCAGCTGATTGGCCCTGGCGTGGAGTGGTGTACCTGCTTCGTGACATCCTCCCCCCCTCTCCACCCACAGAAACCCCTCCACAAGAGATATCCAGAAGATCTAGAGAGTTTTGCAGAGCAGCTCCCACAGTCAACTTGATTCTACCCTGCTTGGGTGAGTCACGAGTGCATGTGGATCATTTGCTCTCTTGAGTCTTTGATCTGTCTACAAGATCTTCAGACGTTAAATCCAAAATGCCCATAAACATTAGCGTCAGTGAAGACTAAATGCCTTGCGTAAATGTCGGTGACTTCCTAGGCTGCATGATGTACATGGGAATATCCCACCCAGACATCAGCTAGACCTTCGCATTGATGTTAGGGTGACCTAATGGCTTCAGGTTAGGAACATATTTCATGCCCATCTCTTAAACTTTGACTCCCAGTTTGTAGCCGCTGTTGCTCATGCCCTTCCTCTTCTCAACACTTCCTTGGTTGGCACTTTTGACCAGTGTGGGTGCAGGCTTTCATGGTGGAGATTCCAGATACACTTGTGCTGAGCCTACGTCTGCCCTCCATTGGCTGTGGGGTCAAGTGTCGGATGCTGGGCTTTGTAAGAGCTGCTGATCAAAACACAAGCAGGAGCAGTATTTTCCAAGATAAAATAGTGAAATTATTCATGGGTCTAGGGAGCTCAACCAGATGTCATGGCAGCATCTGCTACTTGAGAAATGGGCAGAAATCAAAGTGTCTGTCAATCCATGGACGAATGGGAAAGGGTCTCAAGACAAAGATGAATCCTTCCTTCCTTCTGTTTGTTCTTCCTTATCAGAGTTGTAAATAGTGCCTGCAAATTGGGTCCCTGTGCTGTGCTGAGATTGCCAGCTGAACCTTTTGCAGTGGGTGTGGGTTCAAAATTCACCAGCCTGCTGTCAAGATCTCTTAGCAAATCCATTTCGGATTGTGCAACACAGATCATCTGTTCAGTTGACTTAATTGTTTTGCTTTCCGTTTTCTTTCTGGGCAAGATGAAGCATAGGAATCTAGACAAACTATCATTTCTAGAAACATCCCAACTTTCTAAGCACCCCAGTTTCCCTAGGAGGGTTTCCTTGGCCTATCCTGTTGTCTTATGCACATTATAGCTGCTCCAGAAGAAATGGCACAAGAGACCCAGAGGGAGGGCAGTAGTAGTGATTTACCAGTGCTGGTGGTTACTGCTGGACGGTGTCTATATTGCATTTGTCTTATTCAGTGCTTCACCCCTTTTGTATACAGATAAAATAGTGTCAATATTTCTGAATGGTCCAGGTCTTTAATTACCCTTTGTGATTTGTCTCTGATCAAAGGGTTTTGTGGGTGGGTGATCTGATGTCTTCTGGTTATGCTAAAATGGAAAATAAATGTGTCCCCTTTGTGGCTTTCCAAAATCCATTTGGAGGTGATTTTTGCCACGGCAGCACTCATCCTGTCTGTTTAAATGATGTCTCCTTAGCGTGGAGAAAAAAACGTGGTCCATGCAGACTCTCGTCTCTTGTACAGTACCACTGAGAACCCAACAGGCAAAACCACTGAACTGTTCATTTTTAACCCCTCCAAAAGGTAACAGATAGAGTAACACCATGGAAGTGAAAAATATTGCTCCCGTAAGGGAACTGCCTTCCTGTCTGATGCTGGTACACGAAGAACTTGTACTATATGAGAGGATATTTCATGCACATGGGGTCTTGTCCAAAGCCCATTGTAGTCCATGGGTATCTTTCCATGGCCAATGAATTAGGTCCAAGGGGAAGGAAGATGAAAACCATAATATCGTGAGAGTGTTCATGGTGTATTTTATAATCTGTAAGCCTTCGGCTGCTGTGTAGGTGAGAGAGTCCCAAGCAGGAAGGGATGAATTTCCACCGATAGACCACTGAAGCCTTTTTTACTGTCTTCAGTGGGAGTCGGACAGTGCCCAAAGTCAATAAAGAACTAGTGTGGTTGGAAATCTGTGCTGTTAGAGGTGCTAATTCCTGGATGAAATGCAGTTCTTCATTATTTTAATACCATATCTTGAATATCTTCTATAAATTGCCACGAAGACACAGTTGCAGATACCCTAGCATCTTGGCTAAATTCCACTTGGGGTAACTAACATGCCTAGCAAAAATGCCTGTTGCTCGTGGAGAGAATGTTCTATTTCAGGTGGTAACTTGAGCTGTTTTATACTACTACAACGTGCATGTGCCACCCTAGCAACAGCTACCTTTCAATGCAAGTAAAGCGATCTGCGTGCATAGTTTGTACAGCATTTCCTTGTTCTTTAATGTGGAAGGTGCAATAGAAGGAAAATGTGAAGAAATTCTAACTTGAAAGATACACTCTGAAAGAGTCAGCTGAGAATTTGACTCATGTTTAATAGGATAAACTCCTATGGGTAGAGAAGTTCCAGAGGGGCAGCCGTGTTAGTCTAGTAAAGGGAAAAAAGCAAGGAGTCCTGTGACACTTAAAGACTAACAAATTTATTTATCGCATGAGCTTTTGTGGGAGAAAATCCCACTTTGTCAGACACTTTGAAGTATGGGTAGAGAAGAGGATGTGCTGTGTGATGTAGAACTGAAGTGATGAACTTGTGTTAGAGTGTGAATCCCTCTGGATCTTTTATAGGTGTCTGTAATGTAAATATCCTCTTTGTATTTCTTACAAATAGTATTTTAGATTATTAAAAATGAAAACTGTCAAATATCTCGCATCCCCTTCATGTCATTCATTGTTTAGATTCTTTGTTCACAGCTGGTAGTCTTCTCAAGATGGGCAATGAAACAGAGTAGTCACTTTCACTTCCTGGGTTTTGCAAACCAGCCCAGCGCTGCAGGAAAACATTTAGATCAAAAGCCAATTTTTTTTCCCCACAGGAACTGGAAAAAGTTCCTAGACACGTTACCCTGATTGGAGGGGTTTGTTTTTAGTAGAACCTAAGTTTGGGGCCTAAATTGCATTGGTTGAAAATATACTGCCTCAGCACTCTGCGTGAAATGTTCAGACTGGGAGCATCATTTTTTTTTTTTTTTTTTAAATGGCCAGTTGTTAACAAAATTAATGGAGGCTCATATGCTTTTATGTTTGTGGTATGAGTGTGGTCACACCTGGAATTTTATCCCATTTGCCTAGTTCGGTTTGGTGGTCTCTTGCAATAACAGGCCTACATTCTTTTCTGCTCCTTTTCCCACACTTGTCTTGCTGCAATGATTCAAAGCCCCATACTTGGCAGCCCTATAGAGCTTTAAAAGCAATTTTTCCTTATTTATTGGCATGCTCAAGAAAGCCCAGTTACCAGTGGTATAAAATTTGTCACTGGTGACTCCTCTCTGTTTGCAGAAGAGCATAATTTTTCGTTTCACTGCTTGCAGACAGCAAGTCAAGTTATCTTCAACTGGCCATAAAACACAAGATGCCTGGCTTAGGAAGTATGTGCTTAAAAGGCTGATCCCTCTGAAAGGTGTAATAATCTGTTGGATTACTAGCTGGGTAGCTGCTGGCAAATTTACTGCTTTGGGAATAGATAATTAGCAGCCACTGTAGCCAGCAGATTTCTTTCTGTGTTGCAAAAGAAAAGGAACCTTTGAACGAATTTGTGCTGTTTATCTCTATAACCAGTGTTTTCACTCCAGTAGTAAAACTGATTATATCAGTTTTAATAACTAGAGGACAAAAGCATCAGAGAGCTTTCTGCTTTGCATTTATCAACTCTAAGTACTCCAGTATGTGCTTAACTTTCAGCATGTGCTTTCAGGTAAGCTCATGATCTGGTGCTTTCTAAGCTGGAAACTTAGGCACGGGTCCTACAATGGACTTTCTGTGGATATTGTGAGGGCAGGACCATTAGGTCTGGCTTGTCAGGTGCTGAGTACATCCTGGCTGACACGGAGCACCCTCAGGACCTCTTGGTGTCATTTGGAGATAAGAGCACTCAGCCCCTGAAAGGATGTGGTCCCCAACTCTCCCTCCATTCCTTTCTCTGGCCCAGCGACTCAAATTGATGTACCTGTCAGTCCCCGTCCACAGCCTGATGTAGTCAGTGGAATATCTTGCACCAAGTGGCAGGGAGCATTGGATCAAGCCCTCAGGATGAGTTAATGCTGGAGCTAAGTGATTTGACAGCCAGATTCAACAACAGTTGCTAGAAGAAAAAAGTCCTTTATATTTGGAGAGTGTAGAAACTAGGGAAAGATCTTTAAAAGGATGCTGTCAGTTGAAAAATCCAGTAATTTGAAAAAGTCCCTGTTTGTGCTGCCAAGAAGGAAAATTTGCAGACATTTAGTTTTCACTAGGATTTGTGTGTGTGGGGGGGGTGCATTTCACTTGACTTGCACAGCAGAAGTAGACTTGTCAGCACAGTTTTTGTTTCTACTAGGTTTCACTTTCTGATTCTTGCAACATTTTGTCTTGGGACCTCTTGTTTAAACCTAGGCAAAGATTATTTTCAATGATGTATTGTTGTTCAAGGCATGGTTTAAAAACCAAACCACACCAAACCTCGTCTTGTCATACATAGCACCCCACTGCCCCCAGTGCCCAAATTTTGGACCCCCATGAGCAGTCCTTTTTAAATAGTATTTTGATGCCAGTCTTAAAAGAATACTTTTTTGTCTGATTGTAGCATGCGACTGGACTATCTTCCTCATAGGCTAGCAGTTCCTTTAATTGAAATCCAGACCCAGGCCAACCCTTTCTGCAGCCAAATCTGCAAGAGGTGAGAAAAATATCCACAGAGATGCTCTTGCAGAGGCCATCACTCCCCAGTCCTGAGCAAGGGGCCAAGGGTTAGCTTTGCCTCACATGGAAAACTGACAGGAGTCCTAAAAAATGAGGCAGCTCATGCTGTTACTGTTTTGAGCAATTACTATAAGGTGAGCCCTGCTTTTAGACACCTCTCTGTATGTTAAAGGAATTGGGAGCTGGTTTTTGTTCTTGTTTAATGGAGAAGGGTTATGATGGACGTGGGTAGCTAAGTAACCCCTTTAATTGTGCGCAATGAAGGCTGACAGTGTGGAGACTGAGTCTTTAAGAGGGGTAGTGAACCTTTAATTCCTGAATAAATCGTCTCCAGTCTGTTGCCCCTTCATCTGCAAGCTGTTTGAGCGCTGTACGTATTCACGGATGGAAAGGGTCATTTGGAGATCAGAGCCCTCAATTGACCTGGGTCACAGGCAAGACACCTGTCACAGAACCTCCTCCTTGCTCCCGATGGCAACAAGGACATGTGAATCAAAGAGACAGTGGGGAGGGAATATCAGTAAAAGGATTTCTAATTGCTGCTTGGCAGACACATTTCATTCCAGGAGGATGGGAGTGGGTTGTTTATGTCCCGTTCTCTTCTCATCCCAATCTCCAGCCTCTCCTTCTCATAAACATAATAATTCTCTTACGGTTTGGGTTTTGCAAATTCTTTGGAGTCTCCCTTTGTAAACACGACAGAGAGATGAAACTAAAAACCCCCTCACTTTGTATCACACCTCTGAGTGCTGAGTTTGTGTGTGGTATTAATAACGATCTAACTCATTAATCGCTGGTATTGAAATGCCTGCAAATGCTAGGAAGTTCTGCTTTGCTCATTGTTTCTAAGCCTGCATACGTGCAGAGTGTTAGAGCAAGGTCGATCTGTCAAGTTTTATCTCATCATAAAACATCTTCAGTCTGCTAATCCCTAAACTGCACACTTTAGAACGGTGATGGTCTCCCATCTCCTGTCAGTAAAGGGTTAATAATATTGCTGTGATGAGGCCTCCTGCTCTTGGTACGCCACTTTTCCTTAAGTCCAAGATTTAGTCTTGTACTGCCACTAGTATTCTGTGGTGTTTTTCCTCTTTAAAAGAAAAAAAATCAAGTGAAACTGCAGTTTGCAAATCAAACTTTGGAGCTACATTTTGGAGCTACATGTCTTGGGGGTGACCATTTTCACCTGGAGCACAATGTTTAAATTCATGCTTCAAGTTCAGCATGCATTAAACAATAGATCTGGTCAAAAATGGTAAGTTTGCAGTTTTAAAAAACCCTACATTTTTCAACTGGTTTATGTTTTTAACTCTGTCTCTGCCCCTCTCTCGCATTCTTATCTCGATGACAAAATCGGGGAAAGTGGGGGGATGGAATCTGAAAATGAAAAATTGTTCAATTTGTCTTTTATTGAAAAATTGGGAAAAAAATCCTAAAGAGCACTTTTTAATAAGAAGATTTCAGATGGAAGAAAAAAATTACGACCAACTCTACTTAAGTAGGTTGGGTCCTTAATAGGCTAAATTTTGCAGCTAAACTTGTAACATATAGTCATTCTCAGTCATTAGTGTGAAATAACAATGTTAATTACTCCAAGTGTGCCCATCACCATGGTATCTTGGCACCAAAAAACCACAATGAAAGGTGTTCCATGAAGCCTTAACAAGAATGATTTCTTCTCTTTATTAAGATGAGGTTTCATTCCATTGTTTCTTCTTGTATAGAAAGGCAGATGACGGTAGGTTTGCTGACAAAACCCTGTTTTATAATTTTTTTTGTTATTACAAGAAGTAATCACGCTGTTTTGTGTATCACACTAGGTTTAACAGAAAAATTGTGACTGTTTTTTTTCACTAATTTAACTTCTGAAATACCTTGAAATGAACTAAGTGAAATGCTGCAGTCTGATCATTAGGCTGCCTTTCCTAATGATCTTCCTACTTAACAGGTGTTTTTCTCCCCATATAGATTTGTTATATTAATTACACTAATTCTAAATGGCAGTGAAACAGCCCTGAATCCTGAGTCCTGTGAGCCTAAATCATTTAGGCACCAAATCAGCTATAGATTTTGATTTGCTGTGTAGACATACCTTGATTGACTTAGAGCCCAGATCCTCAAAGATATTTAGTCGCCTAATGTCCATTGAAATCAATGGAATGACTAAAGGGTTAGAAGACATGCCTGTAACTGATAGACTCAAAGAGGTTAATCTATTTAGCTTAATACAGAGAAGGTTAAGAGGTGACTTGATCATATGTGGTGAGAATCTGCCTAGGGACCAAATATTTAGTACTGGGCTTTTCAATCTAGCAGAGAGAGATCTAACACAATCCAATGACAGGAGGCTGCAGCTAGACAAATTCAGAGTAGAAATAAGGTGTAAATTTTTGACAGTAAGAGTAATTAACCCTTGGAACAGTTTATCCCTGGTCATTGTAGATTCTCCATCCCTACAATTTTTCCATCTAGATAGGATGTTTTTCTGAAAGATCTGCTCTAGGAATTTTTGGGGGTCAGTTGTTTGGCCCGTGTTATACAGGAGGCCAGAGTGAATAATCAAAGCAGTCCTTCTGGTCTTAGTCTGTGACGGGTTGGGGTCCTTTGTAAATGAGTTGATGGGTTGCAGGCCAGTTCCTATGAGAACTAGGTGTGTCTGTCACAGAAAACCATAATGCACTAGACATAAATGGCCATCCTTATTGGGAAGGTCAACAAAGAAGCCAGGGAATGGATGAGATCTGCCCCATCAGCGGTCTCTCCAGACTGGGAATGAGGCGCACATAGTTAGGATGGATGAACAAAGGATTCTAGTCTTTAGGGCTGTCACCTTTCTGCTAAGTTGATGCCTTTTAAGAAGAAAAGAAACTGCCTCCCTTAACTGTCTTTTAACCCCACTCTACATAATCATATGCTGTTATGTGCATTCACCGGTAACCCTCTGCTTTAATAGCCCTGTGGAAATGAGCACAACAGCCGGCCTTGGCAAGAAAACACCTTAATCCCTCCCAAAGCTGAGAAATGTTATTACTATTGACTATCCACTATGCCCTCCAGAGACAAGGCACTAAACCCAGGCTGCCATCTGGGAATAAAGGCTTCCTTGTCTTCATAGTCTGAGATTAAAAGGCAGTACTTGCGGGCGTGGTGCACAGGCCAGTGGTGTTTGGCATCTGAGAAGAAATCAGTCAGCCGTATTGGATTTTCCGAAGCAATTGGTTCGGAAGAAAAATTGTGTGTTAGTCACTTATAAACCTTCAGGGCTTTGAACTGCCCATAATTACACAGCCTGGGTCATAAAAATTAGCATGATCTTAATGTAAATCAGATGCTCAGTGGAGGGGGGTGGATTATGTCTGAAAGGAGATGAAAGCCCCTTGAAAAAGGTTAAGCCAACCACACAGAGTGGGGGTGGCCCTTTCATCTCCCCTTTCAGCCACTGTTTCCAGATTTGGTGTCTGGAGAAATTCTACGGGGCAGCTGTATTAGTCTAGTTCAGCAAAACAAACACGGAGTCTTGTGGCACTTAAAAACTATCAAATTTGTTTATTGCATGAGCTTTCGCAAGAGAAAATCCCTCTTTGTCATGCTTTGAAGATGGGAGAACTTACAGAATGGGAGGAAAATAAAAGCAGTTAAGATTCAAACACTGGGGAGAAGCATATAGAGGAAATTGAGGTTAAATCACCTGTCGTAATGAAAAAAAATCCAAAATCCCTATTTTTTCCTTACAACAGGTGATTTGACCTCATCTTCCTCTATATGCTGTTCCCTACTCGTTGAATCTTAACTGCTTTGATTTGCTGTCAGTGTGACCTGATCCCATGACTTACACTTCCCTGCATTTATTTCCTCCCATTCTGTAATTTTCCCCATCTTCAAAGCGTCTGATGAAGAGGGATTTTCTCCCACAAAAGCTCATGCAATAAATATATTTGTTAGTCCTTAAGTACCTCAAGACTCCTTGCTTTTTTTGCTTTACTAGAATAATATGGCTGCCCCTTTGGAACTTGCCAAGACTCCTTGTTTGTTTTGGAGAAATTCTGATCTCACTGACCTGGGTGAAAATCCAAACTAACTCCATTGACTTCTGAGGAGTCTCTTTGGATGTACACGCTTGCAGAAATGAGACTGGGACCTGGCCTTCCAACTCTGCCAATGTATCTGAGGCTTCAGTACCTATTGACAGGCAGGGCTAATTGCAGAGGTTAGAGCCAGGCAGAGCATGCACCGATCGTGTACAAAGCTACTCTTCGTAGCTGTGCCTGGTTTCCATGTGTGGACGCTTGCTCCATTGCAGCTGCTACTGTGCTCCTTGGAACTCACTCACCTCTTCCAGTCCCGGTCTTGGGATCCCGCTCAGCCATGCCATTGACTCTCCGGCCAAAATGGGATAAATCCACCCTATTTCAGTCCTAGGCTGTGGTCCTCTCCCCAACCTCCGGCTCCATCGATGCGCTCAGACCTTACCTGTATTATTTCTCATCCTACACACCCTTCTGCTAACATCCTTCACTGCTAGCCGGCAGCATCCCTTGTTCCCCCAGCCCTTGGAGTGTCTACCAGGAAAGTCAAACGGCTCTTGCTGTGTGCTCAAGTGAGTGTCCAGACAATATCATACAAACCAGCATCCCAAACCCAGCTGTGCTGGAACTAGTGATCCGCATGCTCTCTCCACTCACCCCCCTCCTAGGGGATAATTGCTTTAGGTTGCGCTGTTGTGTCATGCGGATGACGCTCATTAACTATTGGAAAATCCAGAGAGATTACTGTGGTGTCAGAAATTTGCTCAGTTTTTATCGGGGGTTAATAACTGGGTGTTGGGCAACCTATTTGATGCAAAAATTACACAATTGGAGATGTTAATATAGCCTCTGTGTCAGTATTCTGGTCTCCCCAAATCCCTCTGGGTGTAGAAGGTGAATAGCTGGGAAGGGAAACAGGTCATCTGTCTGGCCTGCAGCTCCTGCCCAAACTCTCTCAACAATCGCTGTTATTACAGGCAGCTTCTGGGCCATGGCCCCGCTGGGATCGTTGACTTGTGCGCACTACAGGTTTCATGCGGCTTGTAGCCACCGAGCCGCACGAAGGAGGGACTTGTCTGACCCGGGCTAACTCCTGCCGCTTGCAAGCCCAAAGCAAGCCAGGGAAATGCACCTTGCAGCAGAACTAAGCTTTATGCTGTGACCTGGGGCTGCCATCCCTGTCCTCCTTGGCCCTGTGAATGCCCTACATGCTGGATAGTCAGCAAGAACAAGTCGTTCAATCTCCATGGCCCTTGTTTATTTGGGCCTCTCTAATGCCTGGGGTGGTTTTTGGGTGCAGTACAGATATTTGCCTGCTTGGAGTCAGACCCAGATATTCCATTTTGCCCGCACAGCACCACGCTCACCAGGGTTGATGGTTGCCCACCCAGATTCAAACTGAAAGGCTCCATATCTCAGGCCCTGACCCTGGGCTGCCTGGTCTTTGCTCTGGAGACAGCAAAAGAGGCTTTGTAGCTGTCAAGGCTCCGGAGTGCAGCATACGTTCCCTCTAGCAGCAAATATACTGGGGGTGAGCGGTCTTTCCACCCCTAACCTTGGATATGCTTGTATCAAAGTGTAATAAGATGCAAAGGGCAGGGTGTGTGTGTGGGGAAAGAGCATTAATAATTTGTCTTCCTTGTCCTTAATTGACGGGTCTCAAAGTCAGAGGATTGTTGAGCCGAAGGGATGGCTTTCATTTCAGGGGCATCGTTGCCTCCATTAGCATATTCAGGTTTCCCTTCTTAAAGGCAATTAGCTCCTGGCCAGGCCTGATTGGAAACCCACAGCCTCATTTGCACAGTGTTTTGAATCATTGAAAGACTCAAAAATAATAGATGGAGGCCTCATATTGAAAGTGCCTGGAGGGTCAGTAGCTGCCTTTGTGAGTCACTTGAAGTGAAATGCTGGGTTCTCCGAAGGGGGGTGAAGATTAAAGTAATTAGAAGTAAAAAGGTTTCCTGTTGCCAAAGAGAACTTGGCCTAATTTGCTCCCAGGCAGCTTGCTGGAGCGCTAATGCTTCCCTGCCTTGCATGTGGGGAGGCAAGAGGGACATTAGAGATTCAACAGCTGCTCTGATGCACCTCGCCCAGGGAGCTTCTGGTAGGAGGGGAGATGTGAGGGGGTGACCCGCCGGAAGTGGCGCCAGCTTGCTGCAGGGGCTGGGTGGGAATGGGGATTTGCGGGGGGACCGAGGAGGCAGTTCTGCGCCCCTCTCTTTGGCGAATGGCCACGTCCTCTTGAATCAGGACTTCAAGTGCCTCTTCCCATCCGTTCCCAAATTGAGAACAAAAATACCCAACCTGGGCCAAGCTCATCCTCCGTGTGACTCCATCTGCAGGAGCATGGGGATCCCCACTGTTGAGCCAGGCCCCTTATTTTCAGTCTTGGTGCTGCTGCTTCAGCCCCTCATCTTCAAAGAGAAAAAGGCTGGTATATTTTCAGTGTAACTAAGTTCCATATATTTTAATAACTGTGCAGCAGCGGCTTTCTAGTGTCACAAAGGCTGCCTTGTCCCAACTTTACTGCAGATTAAGCCTGTTATGGTGATTCATATGCAGATACCGGGGCGTACTGTATGTCTGGTGTGAGCGGCTAACTCTGTACCGAGGCTTGTCCCCCTTTCCTGGTTCCAGACTGTTTTACATCTACACAAAAAAAAGTTCTGTCCCCCTAAGCTCCATTCGCGGGGCAGCCTGTCACGCTGCCTTTGAACGAGGAGTGCCTTGCTAATTGTGGCTGGACTCTATTCAGAGCATCACTCCTGCTATTATAGGGCTGCCTGAGTGAACCGAGGAGGGGAGGGGAAGGGACGCAAAGGAAAGGGGAAATTAATCTGTGTTGGCCTTGCTGGAGTCTTGTCCCCAACAGCCATCGGCTTTCCAGCTCTTTGGCTTGAAAGGGTGACTTTTTCTATAGCCCTGGAGAAATCTTTCAACCGTATCGGTTCCAGGATAAATCCCATCGCCTTTCATTTGCTTTTGTTGGTTTCTATACTAATACGAAGTTTCTCCCTGTGTTTGCTAATAACTTAGGGAACAGCTACCCTGCAGCCTGGGGCATGTTTCCCAGCTCGAGTGGGTGGATGTAACGCTGGCTGTGCTCCAGCCAGAGCGCTGACTGGCAGTGTAGCTGAGAAAAACCCACCTGGACTCGCTGGGTACGTATTCTGGCAGCTAGCATGCAGCTGTCTACCCAAGAGGGAAAGCACCTCCCAGCTGCTGATGCTGGTCCATATATGGATAGCCTTTGTTTAGGGGTGGAAGTGGCACCCAGAGCACTGGATGACTGCCAAAGGCTGTATTTTTAAAGAGGTGAAGAAGTAAGTAGTCTGGTGAACAAACTTACTGGTGTTAATGGTCACAGGAAATGCCGTAATGAAACTTGAAAGCATGCAATATTGAGTGCTCGCACCTTCATTTATTATTTGCGTTTGGGTAGCATCTGTAGGCATCGATGTGCTGGGAGCTGTGTGCACACAGGGTATATCTATGCTGCAATTAGGCATCCCCACGCCAGTTGACTTGGTGTCGCAGGGTTTGGGCTAAGTGCCCTCAGCTCTAGGACCCTGTGAGGTGGGAAGAGTCCAGAGATGAACCTCTGTCCTGAAAGCCCAAGTTAGCTGGCAAGGGCCGGCACCAAGTGTCTAACTGCTGTGTAGATAACTATGGAGTGAGAGACTATTTCTGCCCAGAAGAGTTTACAGCCTAAATAGAGAGCGGGGTAAGAGAGGCTGGAGAAGGGGCTTGCTCAAGGCCAGACAACAGTTCAGTGGCAGGGTAGGGGTTAAAACCCAGATCTGTTGAGTTCGAGTCCAGTAACCTCTCTGCTCAAGCGCTCTGCCTCCTTCAGACTGGAAGCTAATGGAAAACATGTGAGATGCACGTGCCATCCAGTGTTTGCTAATTGAGAGTACCAAATGGTCCTAGGGGGCTGTTTGTGGTCGTGTGAAGGTTACCCATTGGAAGGGTTTGGATGATAACTGAGGAGCAAATCGGAGGAAATCCAAATCAGCTGACAGGCCATTTGCAAGTAGAAAAAGGGGTTGCATTCCCTGATTAAATTAATTGCAAATGACTCACCCAGTTGGACAGTTCTCAAAGAAATTTGCCCTTCTACTTGAGGAATTGGCTCAATCTTTCCTCACTTACATCCGACCCGCAAGACAATATTTCTTCTTCTGATTTAAAGAGCTCCATAAATCAAGACACTTGAGAGTGGATGGTGAGATACATAAACGATCAGCTCCATTGATCATGTCTGCACCAAACAGGGACTTATGCAGCACGGCTAAACTCTGGAAGCCCTTAGTGTAAAACCTGGGGTGGATTCTCAGGGGCAGCTTCTTCATTCTTCCAAAGTCCTAGTCAGAAATAAAGGATAAAGGGTGATAGCCACAAGACATCACAACTTCTTACGGAAATCACAGTCAACCCAGACCGCTTCCTGGCACCCACTACCAAATCAGTAGCTGCCTCATTACTTAAAAGGTCAGATCACCCAGCTATATCTTGCATCCCATGCCAAGAGCCATCACACCTGAACTGAGAGAGACTCCTAGAGCTAAGGCCCCAGTGCAAAGAATAGCATCTTTCTTGAGTGGTAACCACTAATTTAGAGTCCATCATTTTATATATGTAGTCGGGAGTATGTGTGCTAATGTGCATTACTTCACATTTATCAACATTGAATTTTACCTGCTGTTTTGTAGCCCAGTCACCCCCGTCTGAGATCCCTTTGTAACTCTCTTCCCAGCCTGTTTTGGACAAGGTTTGCCACCTCTCTGTTTACCCCTTTTCCCAGCTCACTGATGAATGTGTTGAACAGTGCTGGTCCCAGTACAGACCCCTGGGGACACCACTGTTTACCTCTCTCCATTCTGAAATCTGACTATTTATTCCTTCCCTTTGTTTCCTACCTTTTAACCAGTTACTGATCTGGGAAGACTTGCTTTGCTGTGTTCTCCATCAGCAAAGCAGCACCTCACAGATGCTGCTTGAAATGGCCTTACGGTGAATGAAAACCTACTGACGCAGAGGTGCTTGTGAAGGCTCATACGTAGTCAGATCCCATGAGATATCAAGAGGCAGTGTGGATTTCCCAAGGTGATTGAAGGGGAGCACAACCCCTGTATATTGGAGAGCTCTTTCCTCATCTCCAGCATCTGGTGATGAGGCAGGTCCCAGGACGCTTGCAATTGTCAGATCTGCAGAAGACGACGTGTGGCTAATTGAGGATACCTTTTAACGCACAAATTAACAATTGTGTTCTGTAGTGTGGAAGAGATTCTTTAGCAGCCGCTGGGGGTCTGGCTTTTGTGGCGAAGGAAGAACAAGGGCTGCATCTCCTGTGGCACTCTCTAGACCAGTGGTTCCCAACATTTTCTCTGCTGCAGCACACCTTGCTACCTTTAATTACTTTGAGGCACACCACCATATAGTTTCCAAATGAACTCTATGAATATTCATGAGTCAAAAAGCCAATCCAGAGCTCTTTGAGTAGTTTTTCAAAAAAATTTGTGGCACACCTGGTCAGGCCTGACAGCACACCTGTATGTCATGGCACACTGGTTGGGAAACACTGCTCTAGACACAGCCTAGGTGCTCGTTGCATGACTGGATGCTGCCACAAGGGCTTGCCGCAGATGGCGTGGCTTCCTCCCTGCCCATCAGACGTGCCTTGTGTGGGACGCTGGGTAAACGTTTGGGGTTGTGGTAAATGCTGCGTGCAATGCTTAGGTTATCTTTCCCATTGGGAAAGGTGTCTATTGCGACTGGGATTCTATCCCGGACCGTTTGCAAGGTGATGGCTGAAAAGGATTTCAGGGAAGGGCAATGAGAATGGTTAGGCCCTGATTCATGAGGTCAATGATTAAGAACTAAATACATCTAGTTTGGCTAAGCAGTGATTAAGTGGAGGGCAGGGAAGGAGCAAAACAGCATAAATGTCTGCAAATATTTTAAGGGGATGAACACTGAGGAGGAGAGGAATTATGGGCATAATAAAAGGGAGGTTAACTGTGAGGAGGGGAAAATGTAATCAGAGTATTCTGTAAAACTTCCTGACAATGAGGAGTGTTAATCTTCCTTGGGAAATGGCGGGGGCACCTTTTGAATGCACCTTTAAAACAAGACTGAGGTGTTCACTACGACACAAAACTCCCACTGGCCGAGTGAGGGCTGCACTCAGGAACTGGACGGGAGGTTTGTATTTGACTTGCTCCACGTGCAGCCCCCTTCCCATATATCTGCACTGCTCATTTTCCTCTCAAATGTAGCCTACGCCTGGAATGTCCTGCAGCTCAGTAATGTGCCGTAGATGGCGAACCAGCTCTTGCTAAGGAGAGAAACGGAGGCTGGTGGCCTCCTTAATACAGGTGACTCTGAGGGTTAATGCTGGTGTTTTGCAGGCTGGTGCTTTGTACCTACACCCTGCGGTGATGGTTGCCTTCCCAAGGCCGAGAGAGGCAGAGATGGTAGCTGGGGTCACTGAGGACAGCCCTGACTCTTAGTAGTTTGGCAAACAAGGGCTGAGGCAGCTTGCAGAGCTACTAGGCTGCTAATCCTGCCTCCCATCTTATTCCCCTCCCACGTCCACCACACCTCTATGGTGAGAAGGGGCTCTGGGTCCGTTGGGCAGGAGATGGCTCGTCCTGTTTGACCTTCCAAGCAAACCTGCAGGAGCTGGTTCAGTTCACAGGGGCTGGAAGAGGAACAGTGGACGGATGGACCAGATTCCTGCTGTAATGAGGTACAGATTAGGCAGGGTGAACTGCAGAGGGTCAGTATGCAAAGGTAGCCAGCAGTTCAGTTCACAGGATCTGGAAGCCAAACCCTTGCCACTTGAAGGGTCAAACTGGTGAGCTGTCATCTCCTCCCATCCAGCAAGGCCCCTTTTTATCGTAGGTGTGTTTGTGGAAGGATAGAGGAGATCCTGGTGGGTGGAGAGGAACCAAATGCAAGGGAAAGTTACCAGCTGTGCCAGCCATCTCCACCATAGTTTTGCCAAAGTGCTCTGAGTCGGGCTGAGAATCGCTTACCTGCCAAACACCTTTGTCTATTTATTTATTTATAAATTCATAGAGGAGGATTAGAAGGGAGCTCTGGAGGTCATACTGTGCCACCCCTTGCTCAAAATTAATTTTGTTTGTATGTGACATTAGTTCCTAGGTGCTTCAGTGAAGGACAAGAAGCCATGGTGCTAGGTGCTGGACAAACTCAATTCAAAGGTGATCACTGCCCCAGAGAGTTTACAGTCCAGGAAGGCTGGAGGTGGGGAGCCTCCTTAGCTGGTAT
The DNA here is from genome assembly GCA_007922195.1 of Podocnemis expansa. NCBI lineage: Eukaryota > Metazoa > Chordata > Testudines > Podocnemididae > Podocnemis > Podocnemis expansa. The sequence goes on along the minus strand of ML682107.1, from coordinate 2,144,129 downwards.
AAATACATGTGACTGCTTTAGTGTCAATGATGTGACACCACTTTGGACCACCTGAGGATCTGGCCTCTGGGAAAATGTCTCAAATCTCTGGTGACAAGGTCCCCCCATGTCGGGTGGGGGATGCACAAACACTAAGCCTCACTAGACTGTAGTTGGAAGAGCACAGGATGAGTACCGCAAACTCCTCTGTGTCCTTATTATGTTTGTTAGCGCCTTGGGCGGGCCAGGTGCTGTCTAAGCAAATGGCATTTTCCCTTTGAAGGGGAAGGCAGGAAATTCGTGTTTACTCCTTTTAAATGAGCATGCTCCCAGAAAGCTGTTACCCCCAGTCATGTGCACCCTAGCCAGAATGAGACTTCATGATGTGAAATCAAGGCTGCCTCATCTTGAAGCTGGACCTCTGGCCTCCCTAAAGCTCTGCCCTGAGGTTTTTAAGAAGGACTAAATTGTGCTTCTCCCTCTCCCCTGAATTTCAAATATTAAGTTGGCTTCAGGGTTTCTGCCACAAAGGCACCCACAGACAGACAAGCAAAGAGACGGAGGCTCATTTTATGTGATCTTCCTTCAGTGGGTTGGGTTGAGGGGAATTTCTGCTTCTGTGGGGCCAGTTCTGACATGCAGGCATCATTTAAATCCCTGTAGATCAGATCTCCTCATCCACGTTCTGTTCTCTTCAGGTTTTCATACCACATCCATGGCCATGGTATGATCACCAGAGTGTGTCCAGTTCCTGACATCCCACAATGTGGAGTAGAAAGAAAAAGAGAGAAGACAATGGGTGAAAGCCCTTTATCACCAAAAAGATGGGAACCTCAGATTGTGTCTTCTGACCTGAGGGAAGCAAACAGGGTGTGAATTGTGAACACCGTACACTTCCCCTATTGCTAAACGTCTGAGGGTAGCACCCAGCTAAACGGGAGAAAGGGTTTTTACCTGCTTTATGACAAAGAATAATTCTGCAAATACTAGATCATAAAATCCCCTTTGAAAGGCAGTGCCCTCTAGGGTGGCCAATAATATGTAGTAAGGCTCCCTTGCAAGTTAGGCATAAAAAAGATGATCTCCCCTTTGGAATGAGGCAGCAGGGGCCTTGGCCAAGTCTACTGGCCAAATTCTAGTTTGGGTCTTTGCTGTTCACTCTGTTGATACGATGCTGGAAAGGCACCAGTTAGTGTCCTTGTGCCAACTGCTTTCTGACTTATTGTATTTTGTTTCTGTAGGTCCTATCAGGTAGGAAGCTCTGGCTCGGCAGTCTTATTTGTCAGTGAGTTTACCCTCCCGTAACCAGCTGCTTCCATTACGTGATGGTTTCAGCTGTTATGAGGGGAACCCCTTTCTATGCAACAAAGTCATCCCAGACTCCAGGCACCATGACCCAGTTAACCCTGGACAGTTATTGCTGCCCAGGCTTCTGAATTCAGCTCTGGCGCCCTATCACTCAGCCATTGCTAGTCATCTATATTTAATGCAGCTATGTATGCATTCCTATCAGGGTTAGACTTATTACACTTCACTGCCTTGACACCAGAGGTAATTTATCTTGCAAGGCATGTTGGAAACATGGTTTCTATCAGAATTTTCCCATTGAATCCAATCTGTGTGCCCTCTGAAATGACCAGCAAGGTGAAACTTCACTTGGACCCAGAAAAACACCTCGACCCATCGCAGTTAGAGACCGTTAGAGACGTGAGCTCTTTAGCTCAACCTCGCAGTGGCTGATAATTGATACCCAGGGTCATGTTGTGTTTCACATGCAGCATATGAAATGATCCGGGGCAATTATGCAGCTTCAAAGTAAATGTTTTGAATGGACAAGAGCCACTTACATAGAGATGGCCCCAGCTTTCTATTGTCTACATTTATGTGGCTCCTTCCAAACCATTGGTGACTCCTTTTTAACACTTTGAATGATGGTATTTCCCAGGCAAATTCCAGGTAAAGAAATACTTAGCTGAATTCTCAAGTGATTTCTCTGTAGACCAATAATCTGACTGCGTTTGGAAGAGGATTTTTTGTTTGCGGCAGAGATGGGTCTACTTTTATTTTACATTTGTATTGCAGTAGCTCCTAGGTGTCCCCAGATAAGGCTTCTTTTGGGCTGGGCACTCAATAGATCAGATAGAAATGGATCCTGAAATGGCAGGGCTTGATGGTCTGGGACATCCTGATTTGCATCTAGCGGAGCCAATACATCTTTCACTAGCCCTGGAGGACCCTCAGAGGGCTTGGTGTTCTGGCTCAGGTGCTCATCCAAACCTTCTGAGTCTGCACAGTCAGTCTGGAAATCTTCAAAGAACTATCCTCCTTGCACAGATTCTGCACTCCCTGATTCAGGGTATCTTCGAAAGAGCATACTGCACCCAGGGCACTTCTGCTGCCGTCCAGCGGTACCTGGATGTGTAAAATAATGGCAGAAGGGAGAAGATGAACCTGCTGTGTAGCCTCCAGTAAGGACTTGGATTCAGTCTGGTTTTGCGGCCGAGCTGTGAGCAGCCTCTCGTCTGATCCTGACCAATTTTCCCACCCCCATCCCACCAGAAGACATAGGCACATTTCATTTTTTTTTGTACAACGGTCTCCTGCTTCTGGGCTCCCATGTGGGAGGGAAAACAAGAGGACTAAGTTTAAAGAATCAAAGGCAGTCTTTGGGAAGCCTTTGCTAAAACACCTCTTTTGGGCTGTGACCAGTTAGACCAAAGTCCACTGAAGCGTGGTCTGCAAACTACACAGACATGCCAGATTCCCATTTCCCTCCCCAGGAGGGGGTAGCCCTGGGATGGCACAGTGGCCCCTAGCATTATGCTTCTAGTGTGGAACGCTTAAGGCTCTGGCGCAATGGGGTTTTACCTTTGCGGGGGGCAGAAATCTGGGTTCTTTGTCTTAGTCTTTCATTTAATGAAGCACAAAGAAGAAGCAGGAGGGGCTGCGCCCCAAATCTTAAGGTTCCCCTTCTAAGACCTAATCTGAACATAAATCAGACACACACTCATAAGCACAGGGGTTACTTTCCTGCTCCACAGTAAAGCTATGTCTTTCGAATCCACTGGGGACCATTTCCCAATGGTGCAATTTATATTCTTCTCCCTCTGGTCCTCGGCCTTCTTTCCATTCTGAGCACAGATCCGCCGAGCCATGTGGAGACCTGCAGTCAATGCAGGAACGGGGTGGGTGATGCCATGGAGGCAAGGGCTGCTCAGGAGATCTGTGCCTGTGTGTAAACAGATCCCAGAAGAGAGGTAAGGATATTGGATTTTGCTCCCTTGGAAGCTTATTTAGCACGCCGGATTTGCTGCTATGGATTTGAGATGACATTTGTAGCTTTTACCCAGGCTTGCTGGCAAATGGAGGGAGCAGCAAAGTGAGCTCCTTGCCCCTGGGGGCTGCATGTGTTTCTGTTTTGTGGTCGGGAGCATGAGATTCCGGATTCCCACTTGCCAGGAACAGAAAATGTGGCGCCAGCAAACCGAAAAGCCTGGTTTCCCTCACTGAGCTAAGCAACTGCCATGAACAGTCCTGCTGCAAGGGGAAGACGAAGGAAGGAGGGTAGGTCCCCCAGGTCACGTGGAAAGGAAGACTTCAGAGAACAAAACGATAAACCACTCCTGAGCCTTTCCACCTTAAACCACTTTCTCCTTTACTTTCTCAGAGTTTTTCCTAAACGTTAACACATCGGTGTGTTGAATGTCCCCACTTAGGCTATCCTGTCTCTGATGCCCAATGAGTGCCAGTCACTGCTTATTAAGGATCAAAATGTATCGGTGTAATAGAGTGGCAATTTTATTCCTCCTCCCAGGTACTAGCTCTCCTCTGGAAATAAATTCTTCTGAAAGCTGCCTAAGTGCTCCATCATTTGAATATCTCAGCTTGTTCCTGTAGGCAATGCTTAGCATTCCAAAGATAGCCTCTTAAGGTCAATACGAATTAACTGTAAATTTAATTAAAGTTCCCAATGCTTTCGCTAAAGTGGAGTGTAATAGAAGCCTGGCCTTTCATTTGCCGGTTTAATCTAGATCTGGAGGGAGAATTGGATTGTCAATAATTAACTGACATAATTTAGGAGAAAGTATTAGAGAGTTAATGAACATGTGAAATAGTGTAATTATCTTGCAGTAGCTGAGAAGTTGGATGATTTGAGCTGCAGAGGAAGAGATGCATCACACAATTAACTTTGGAGGCTGTGGGTCGAGTTTCTGAGGTGACCCCAAAATGAGGGAGCTACCGGATCCCAAAAATAGTGTCAGGAATATATTTGACTTGTTCTGTGCAGATGGTTGCTGAGAATTAACTAAAGGCTGAATTTAACTGAGTTAGTAAAATTGGTGCTTTGTTATACATTGACTCTCGTTTCTGTTTAAACTTGGCTTACATCAGTTATGCCTGCAAGCAAACCTTGATGCATCAGGGTTAAATCGAGTGTCAGGTTTGCACTGGTTGCATCAGCTCACTTCTGGAACTGGTACAGCTTGTCTGCATTGAGAAGCCCTTGGACACAAAACTACACACACATGCTTGGAAAAGTGGCCAATGCCTTTCCATCAAGGGCCTTGATTTCCACAGGACTGACTGCTTTGTGCAACAGTCATTTGTGTGCTAGTGACAGAGGGGTGGTAGAGCCTTGTTGCAAGGCCTTTGCAGGGGTGCAGCATGGCTGGGGAAATGGTTCACCTTGACCATGCTCCCAATGTGTCCCCTACCCATGGCCCACCCCCAATCTGCCCAGCCTCTATCCCCCGTGGTAATATCAACATGGCTCTGAGCAGGAACCAGAGTGGTGGTGGAGGCAGGGGCATAGTTGTGGGTTGGCTTGAGTGGGCTCAGGCCCACCCACCCCAGTCCACCGCAACTCCCGGCGGCAGTGAGAGCTTCGCCACCACAACCATGGATGAGCCAGCAATGGGCAGCCATGGCTGCGAGCAGCAGCACTGCAGGCAGACGGCCGGGGTGGGATGGTCTCCACATGCACTGCCTCACAGCTCTAGCCCCGGGCAGTTGCGAAATGCGGCAGGAGCTGTGCTGCATCTTCCTTTCCCTCTTCTGGTCACGTGAGTGGAAGCAGAACCGAACGGGTCCACCCTGGAGACAGGAAACGGGCTGACTACACCCAGCTGGGGATTGTCTACAGTGGCAACTATTTTCTGGCCAATAGACCCATAGCGCTAGATTGAACTTGACCCTGCTGTCATTCCCACCTATGCAAAATGGGAAGAAAATGCTTTTAAAAACAAAATTCTTCACTCATGTTGGTAGATGCATTTCATACCACTTTGCACAGGTGGTGATGGCTCACAGCAGGGAACTCCAGCATGGAGAGGAGCCTTCCTGTTGATTTCAGTGATGTTTTGGTCCATAAATCCAGTAGGCTTTTTGGTAGAGATTGTGCCTTCTGTCCCTGGCTACAAATAGCTCAGAGGAAAATGCACTTGTCTTGCAGAGGGAATTTGGGGATTTCAAAATTGTTTGTGTAAAATGATTTAAACAGTGCAATACATAAACCTTTCCGACCACCCACGTCCAATGTGGCATAAAAAGTGCTAAATTCTGATCGGTTTTGCAGTGCTTGGTCTCCAGTGTAGTGATGGAAGGAGAATTTTTTATTTGCATTTCACCTGCTGCAAGATGTTTCTAAAATAAGATTTTTACAGTTCCAGATGGTGAGACCATTCCTACATTTGTGTAGCCAGTTTTAAAGAAATTACTGCTAATGCAAGATTATTACCCACCACCTTTGCTTGTTACCAACTCGTATGGGTTTCCTATAAGTTTATTTTTAAGGAGCACGGTTTTGGCACATAAAGTAAATTTGAACCATTATGGTCTATGGAAATTGAACAGAACCTTGAATTCCTGTACTGAGGTCATATAAATGCCATTCCGTGTTGCAGAGATTTTGACAAGCGGCATTTTGGTTTAACATGGTCTCTTCCACAATATTGGATGACATAATAGCAAATTTTTTCTGCTTGAAAAGAAACATTTTATTGCAGGTTAAGCAGAGTGATTAATTTAGCTATTAAGACCGTGTCTGCTGAGTGATATTTTTATATCTGTTAGCAGCACATGGAAAGACTCATTTTCCTGTACAAAAATATCAGTGACATCCCAGGAAAGCACTGAGGAGAACAGCACAAATTCTTCAACAAGTCGCCCTGGAACAGCTATATAAAACAGCTTGGCGAGTCTTATGACAGATTTCTGAATATCATTAAATGTATATTTCATGCTTCTCTTATAGAGCAAAAAGCAGCAGCAGGTTTAAGGTGTACTTACTTGTAGGCTCTGTTACAGAGGGGTGAAGCTTCAAAGCCAGCTTGGCTTCCTTCTGAAAACGGAGATCATCTCTTAACCAACAAGCTGCTGTCCAAAGGATCATTATGGCTATGTCCGCACGCACATCGTTATTTCGAAATAAGTATTTCTAAATGAATTATTTTGAAATAGTCTTATTTCAAAATAAGTTAATTCGAATTAAGAAAATGTTAATTCGAATTAAGGGAAAGCCTGCTATCGAAACAGCTGTTATTTCAAAATGGTTATTTTGAAATAAGGCCATTTGGACATGTTGTTTCGAGCTGTTGTTTCGAAATAAGGCCGTTTGGACACGTTGTTTTGAAACAATAACCATTTTGAAATAGCAGCCGTTTCTAAATGAATGGGGTTTAAGCTGTTTCGAAATGACGGTTTTTGTTTTGAAATGACAGAGCCCATCGTTTTGAAATAAGAAAACATCGTGTGGACCTAATCTTTTTTATTTCAAAATAACCAGTGTTATTTTGAAATAAGAGATGTGGACATACCCATTGGATACCGTGCAGCCAGCAGGCTCCAAGGGCCTGTTCCTATTGTGATTCAACTCAATGGGAACGTTCCTGTTGACATCAGGCACATACTAGAAATACATCCTAAGCCACTCGTACTCTGTTGGAATCTGGCTGCTTTTGCTCAAGCCAGTTTCCAGATAAAAGTGGAGTGGATTGAAAGTTATAGCCCTAGGACCAAAAAGCCTCCTTTGAAAGCGCTTCGGTCTGATTGAGGTCCATGCAATGCCCAAAAAGAAAGCTGGGAGGATGAAATTCAACCCTTGGCGCAGAGGCCAGCAGAAGTAACCCATTCATGAACAGGTGTTGCAGATTCCTTGCTGAGCCCAGACTGCAGAGGATCTGAGTGCTGAAGCCCAGTTAGGGACTAGCTCAATGTGTAAACGTTTGTGCTTTGATCTGTGGAGGTGCCTGGTTTGATTCCTGTGGTGCAGGCCAAGCTGGCAGATGACACATACCTGACTTGGTGTGGGTTCCCAAACCTCTGCGGGTACCAGGGAGGTATGCATCCAGTGCAGCCTAAAGATTCACAGGTGCAATGGGAGAATGCATCCGTTGGGCCTCCTTGCTCACTTGGGTGACATGAGAGGGAATTTTGCATTGAGTGAGGCCTTGCTCCATTGAGAAGGAACTAGGAATGCATGGAGAACATGGGCAGAGCTACTTAAGCAATGCTATAATGAATCTGAGGGGCTAAACTAATAGTCAGTTCACCCCTGGCACCAGTGTATGTTTGGGGGGAGAATGGAAGGAGTGCAGTTTCAAGAAAGCAGATGGGGTGGACTGGAAAGAGGGTTTGCTGTGGAAAGGTAGGTTAGTGAGGTCAAAGCAACCATGCTGCATCAGGTAACTAGGTCCTTTCAGGAAGCTATATCTCAGTTCCTAACTTCCATGCACGCAGATCAGATGGTTGGTTGGAAAGAGTCTCTTTCTTTCCAGGTACATAGCTGACTCCCTCAATGACATAACTGCATGGCACATTCATGAAATCATCTCATGCACAATTGGCGATGCCTGGCTTCAAACAGCAGAAAAGGATATGTCTTCATAACCATGTCCCATTCTCTGCGAAGAGGCAGCTTTGGTAAAAAAACAAAAAAACAAAAACCAGAGTTGGAGGTATCTATTCAGTCTCATCTTAGAGAGCTCACACACAGCAGGAAAATGGCACTGAAGGCTTAAATTTGAGATTCACTGGAAATATTCTCGTTATGGGCAGCCAGATGGCTGAGAGAGAATAAGGGCAATTGCTCTATAACCAACGCTTTCCTACATCAGTGCATGCTGGTGCATGTAGGTCTTTGTAAATTAGGTTTAATCCCTGGTGCAAAGTCAAATATTCCCCAAATGAGAGTACGAATGCAGGGTTAATCGGGGGTTGGGGGTGGAGGGAGAAGTATTAAAAAGGCTTGGAAAGCAACCTGATCTCTTCCTCTCCTGGAGCCCCAGCTTGCAAGCAGGCACGAGAACTGGGTATCTGCAAGCAGCTCTCTCGTGCCAAGCTGGAGCAGGAGCACACTAGACACTCATCCCAGCTGTGCTCCTGGCACGACAAATGCATGGAAACTGCCTGCTGCCCTTCCAGTTGTTTCACTGTGTTCATGAAGTCAGGAATGAATAGCTGGCACTATAAATGTCAGCCCAGTAAAAACCACAGTCGCTCCCACATGACATGCCAGGGGAGAGTGTGGGACAAATAACCTTGTGAATGCTTTTAATAAAATGTTCCTTCCTGCATTCAAAAGCCCCCCAACCGCCCGTCCTTTTCCTGAGTAGCAGGCTCTGCTGGGTAGAGAAGTAGCTCTGAGAAAGCACAGTCTCTTGTAACTGGGAGGGCACCTGAGACCGAGGACTAGCTTCTCAGGTGGATGACTTTGGGGATATTGGTGAATAGGGTGTGCTGTGCACTGATCTGGGGGCATGTCTCATTCATCAGTCCTACTATCTATCAGAGGGAAAAGTTTCAAATCCCGCAAACTTGAATTTCTGTTGGGCTTCTCAGCCATTACATTTGTTAGGTGATACCTTTTTGTTTAATCAATTCTGGTTGTCCGTGGAGGAACAAAGAAGCACAGGTTACTGTACAAAGAGACCTGCACCCAGTGGCCTAAGCAGCATCCCAGGGGGCAGAAGTTCACTGGCATCTGGTCATGAGTCTGCATGGACCCATTGACAGGTTCAGAGGACCCCAATTTATTAATGCCATAAACTATCTCTACTATGTGTCAGGTAAGGGCGCACTGGAAAACTAATTACATCACATGTATTAATATTCAGATTTCCTTCTTCACAGTGGGAACGAACTATATTTTGATGGATTACCTTCAGAAGCATCCATTTCAAAAGTTCATGGATGCTTATAAAAGAAAGGGACAAAAATCCCAGGTTATCTTTTACTTTCTGAATGAGAGAGAGTCAGCCAGAAAGAGCAAAGAGTTTCGCTCACCAAAATCTGTCTTGACACTTTCTTTCTAGATGATGTTTCAGTCCACTAGATGGGTAGTCTTCACTTTTAGGTGTTCTCATATGGTTCCTGGGCCGTGTGGGTTCTTCAGCTATCAGGAGCTGAGGAGTTTGCCTAGTCCGATGTGGTATCTTTCCTCAAACCACGTTTCCTCTTTCACCCCTTAGATTGATTTAGGGAGAGACATTCGGGACAAATTTAAGCCTGTAGTGAAATACAAGGGGTGAAGTCCTTTCTGGTGTTAACCTCAACAGCTTGCTGTGCTGACCAATGTTTCTTCATTGTTCTCTCGGGCCCCTCATCCGTCTGTCTCCATCTGTTGTCTCTTGTCTTATGCCTAGACTGTAAACTGTTAGGGCAGGGACTCTCTTTTTGTGCTCTGTGTGTACAGCTCCTAGCACAATACAAGCCTGATTCATGATTGTGGTTCTTAAGCCCTAAAGTAATACAAACAATAAGTAACACTAATTGTCATTGTTCTGAATTGTTCTCCCAGCCCAACTGGCAGCCTGTGGCAGTGATGAATCATTTTAATTATTTGGCTATCTTTTGGGCTGGGAGATGCAAAGATGCCTCCACCCAGGCTGTGTGTGTGCCAGTTCTGCAGTCTAAGAAACCTCTGTCTTCAGGAGAAAGCTGTGCTGTGCTGTGTTTGCAGGTGGCAGGACTAGCTAAGAAACTGTACCATTTACAGTTCTGGAAATCTGGCTTTCAACCATTCTTTTTCCTTTGTCCCAATCTAATTGAACATGCTGTTTAATATATGCAGTTAGGAAAATCCTGAAAGGTTTCATTTGGAAAACCAGTGCCAGTGGCCCATGGGGACTTGCCCAGGGTTTGGCACCAGCCCCTTCTCCAAAGCTCTAGACAGGAGATACTTTAAACTCAGTTGTTCTGCTCTCGTCCGTCTTCTTTGGCTGCTAAAAATAGATGGACAGTGTTATTGGATGGCTCGCCCTTTCTCCGCCAGGCAAATAACAATTGGCTAAGGCAAGCTGGCTCAGCCAGGGATGAATACGCCCAGATGCAGTGGTTCTGAAGCTGTCAAAGGTCAGAAGGAAAGTCCCAGTACAAGAGACACAGGAAGGGGAAAGGTTGCCAAGACATGGAGTCAGTTTCTTTTCCTGTAAAACTCAGATGCACGTATCAGCTCTGCATTTCTGCTTGCTGGGGCTTGTTCTACCACATACCTGTCCAACGGTCTGAAGGCCTCAGTGGTTTCATTCACTGGGCTCCATTATCACCCCTGTTTTCATGCTGGTGGGCAGCCACTCTGCTTGAAATGAGCGGAGTCCTCATGTGAATAACTGCTCACCAACAGGGGCTGGAGAGCTCACAGTCCATGCCTGAGACAGGAGCTGGCTTTAGAGGAGCTTGGAAATCTCTGACCACTTGTCAGTCAACTTTTTTGGCATCTCCCCATAATACTTTCCCCACTGTTAAAGTCCTGAAGAAACTACTTAGCAAGATTAGAGCTAGTCTAGGCATGGCAGACAGCTCCAGATGAGCACTGAATTTGGTGGCTTGAATTGCATTTCTATGTGCATTGGAAGTGGAAGAGATTCTGCGGTGTGGACTCTGTTAGCACAGTGTGATCTTTGGGTCTCAGTATGTTAAAGGTGGTTTTTTCAACTGGTTGGTTCTCTGTTTCTCCAAGTTTGCATTCAGTAGTTTTGCATTTAAGTAGTCCCTTTTTGTTGGTGGGAACCATCACTGGCTGCCCTTTGATGTGGGGTGGGAATGAAAAAATGAATTAAGATGACATACGCCAATCATCATGCTGATGACTCTGCTTCTGTATGTTGTATTTTTCCTCTTCCACCTTGCATCTCTTGTTTAGACTGCAAGCTTTTTGGGTCAGGGACTCATGCTTTGTATGGCACATTGCCCTTTTGCGTTGTTACTGCAATATAAATAAAAATGACCTGAATGAGTGTTGACTTGAGTTCTCTGTGATCCATGGCTACATCGGCTGGGCTCATCCTAACTTTATAGAAGTCTAATATTAGTCTGGACTTGTTAATTTCATATGTCCGTGAACTTACTGGGTATAAGAAGGAACAAAGCTCTGAGTTAGGAAACTGATCAAAGAGAAGCTTAATGAGTATTTAGTTTAGAAAAAATTCTCCAGGGTAGGGCATGTGGTCGAGCTCGTTCTCAGTCACACTCACACAGTGTAAAAATTACTGCCATAAACTGAATTAAAAAAGCATGAATGCACACTTCTGGTGGTGCTGTGTAGGTTTAACCCTTTTCAAACACCCTCATAGAGCATCTGCATTGCACCTCCCTCTAAGTTTCCAGAAGGAAATCTGTGCAGTAGAACTGGTTGAAACTTGCCGTTTTCATTCCATGGGAAATTCTGACATTTCCCTCTGCCACAGGAGACATCTGTCCAAAGATGTTCAACTGTCTCCTCCCCCGCACCCAACCACTTATAATCAGTGAACGTTAATGATGATTTTGGCATGAAGAATTAGGGAGGAAGGATGTTTCTGTGATTAAATTCCAAAGGGGCAGCCATGTTAGTCTAGTTCAGCAAAACAAACAAGGAGTCCTGTGGCACTTTTAAAGACTAAGATGTTTGTTTATTGCATGAGCTTTCATGGTAGAAAATACCACTTTGTCACATGCTTGAATTCCCTATCTTCAAGCATCTGACGAAGTGTGATTTTCTCCCACGAAGGCTCATGCCACAAATACATTTGTTGGTTTTAAAAGTGCCGCAGGACTCCTTGTTTGTTTCCCCATGATTAAAGAGCAAGTTTGGGATGGGGAAGATGGGTTCAGGTTCAATTCCCTGCTCTCTTAAAGTCATCTTGAGTGGCCTTGTGAAAGTCAATTAACTTCTCTGTACCTCAGTTCCCCATCTGTACAATTTGGCAATAACACTGACCTTCCTTCCAAGGGTGTTGTGGGAATAAATAAATCAAACATTGAGACGTGCTCAGATACTGTGTTTATGGGAAGCATAAAGTATCCAAGATAGCTAGCTACATCCTAATCAAATTGAAATATCTATCTATCTATCTTCACACTTGCAGTGTCTTTTTCTTACAGTTTTGTAAATGAATTTCACAACTTTTAGCTCCAACATCTATAAAAATGTGTCCTACAAAGCGGATTATTTGGCATTCCTTAGACACTGTTCTCCTTCTCAAAAAGGTTTATCTCATTGGAAAGAGGAAAGAGCACACTGTGACTTTGGGGGATTAATCACACATCACAAACAGTGAATAGTGAAGTGGACATCGGCATACGCTGGAATTTGTTTGCATAAGAACTATTCACAAATATTTGTAAATAACAAATTCAGTCTCATGGCATCTTTGCAATGAGTAAGAATGGTACATTTCCATAGTGGTTACATAGGATCCTTTTTCTTTATATTATGTCTAACGGAAGCTGATATTCAATCGTCGTTACCTTTTTCTCCCTAGAGCCATCTCAGAGCCAAAACGCTGTGCTTGCTTGTGGAAGTAAGTAGGGTAGAAAAAGAAATTCCAAAGTGAACTTTTCCCTATTTTGCTAATGCATCAGGAAACTCCAGTGTCAAAGATTGTTTTTAAAAATATTACATTTGGCTGTGAAAGAGCCCACTTATTTCTCCGCTGCCTTATGCATTATTAAAACCGGGCCCATGAAGGGGTAGGCACACCTTATGTCAATTTTGAAAGCCAAAGGATCAGCATATTTTTTTAATTTAAACAAAACAGATCTGATCTTTGAAATTAAGCAATCTGTTTTGAAGCTCGATGCTGAATGAGCTAATGGTGGAGGGTGTGTGTGCAAAGCCAGCTCGCAAGCCAGAGAAGGCTGCTCATCAGAGTCAACAGCATTAGTGCTAATGTGATGTTACTGTTTGGAGACTCGGTGGCCTAGTGATTAGATCAAAGTCTTGGGAGGCAGGGGGAAGTAATTGGGACCAAACCACTGAATTGCTCCGGGGCCTGGAGTGAGTCACTTGATTTCTTTGTGGCATGGTCTTTGGAGCTGTAAGAGTAAAGCAGATTGCTACTGCACATTTCCTCAACACACAGGGTTTCAATTCCTTTTGATGGCACTCTCCCAATCTGCTGACAGAACAGGAGCCAAACGGGCAGTGAGGAATTGGGATCCATTTTCACTGTAGATCAGAGAGGAAACTTTCCCCTAATTCTGGAACAGGCCGAGCACCAGGGAGTTCTCTATATGGCCAGCCCGGATAATATGCATTCTCATTATGTTTTCCATGGGGAGAATTGAAAGTGCTTTAGAAGCTCTAATGAATCCAGTTACGCAGCCTTTCTGTGAAGGAGAGGAATTTTCACCTTCATCTTTTCACAGATGGGGAAACTGAAGCTCAGCACTGGTGAGTGATCACTGGCGAGGCCGGGACTAGAACCCAAGACGCCTGATTCCCGGTTCTAAGCAGCAGACAGAGCCAGCGTTCTCGCGGCATGCTCTAATTACTGGAGTTAGTCTCTCCCTGGTGATAGATACAGCACGTTGCACAGAACGCTAGGAGGGACCTGCCATTTATGTCTCAGCAGAGAAGCGTGTGTGTATTCCCTTGGTTTCTAAAATACATGCCTCCCACCCTCTGTGCCGATTGTTTTATGGCAGACAAATAGATTCCCCTCAGTTACCAATATTCATAACAAATTCCCCCAATCCATCAGACTAACAGCTTGTCCTTCCCCTTAACCCACCTGCAGCCTCCTCCATAGACCTGGGCAAAACACGTGAGCCTTGCAAAAAAAAACCAACCAACCAACCAACCAACCAAAAAAAACGGAGAGGGGGAGAGTCCTTTAGAGTCCATGTGACCTAATGACCACAGCAGTGGACGTCTACCCCAGTGATTTGTGTTCCTTTCCCAGTTCTGTAACTGAGTGAGCACAGGCAAGTCTCTTCATTGCTCTTTCCCCATCTGTAAAATGATATTGCCCTCCTGAGTGAAAGGTTTTGAGACCCATTGGTGAAAAGAGTTAGATATTAGTGTGTGTGGACTTCAATTCAAAAGGAGCCAGTTGAGGCACCTGGGACAATTTTAGAAGTACTTAGCAAATGCTTGGAAGCCCAAAATCTATTGCCTTACTAAGGACAGCCATTCTTGGTAGATGTGCCCCTGTTTGTTGTTGGGCTGTTTTTGAATGCTGGGGTAGCTGGGAGTTAGCGAGGAAAACATGGTGGGCACACAGCTTCTAGAAAAAAACATGGCTCTATGGAGTCCCGTGTGGACTTTTGCAAAACAAAGAAAAGCAAGGAGCAACTCTGAGGGTCACTGACCTAGCCTTGTTACATCAGTAAGTTTCTAGAGGACAGGTCCTGTCGTGATGGCTACCATATTTTGGCCAACATCAGGGGTTGAACCACAGGACTTCCCAAGCTAGAAACACAGCTTCTACAGCTTAAACTGAAAAGCTAGGCGGTGTAGCGGGCTCCCATCCTCTCCAGACTGGGCACAAGACGGGACACGTAATGACCGCTACCATGGTCTCCATACTTCCTGTGGATGCAGGAGTAAAAGCAAATTAAATTTGCATAAGTCCCAGTGGGATTGCTGGTATTCCTGGAATGGGACCAGGGCCTTTCACTGCTAAAGGCATGAGCTGGAGAGGACAGTTTGAGCGCCGTGTCGAATTAGAGGTGAGTAAAGACACTTGTGTGCCCACATGTTTCCAAGATGGAGTCCTTTAGGTGGGGCTCCACAGGCCAGGAAACATGTCAGTCTGTGTTTGCAAAGTACTGTGTGCTACAGGCAGGTGAAATTTTTTGGCAGAAACCTTTCTTCAGTGAGAAACATGGATTTAGCAACACCAAAAGATTTCACAGATTTGTGATGACTTTGCCAAACTTTTTCAGGTGGGAGGAAAAAAGGCCTTTAAACAATTCTGGAAAACAAAGTGAAATTTTAATTTTGATATTTTCAAAATGAAATGTTTCAAGCGTTTGGTTACTTTTAGTTGCCAAATTTCCAAGAAGGTTATCAAATGTTTAAAAATGGATAAAACCAAAATGAGACTTTTTAGATTTTTGTCAAAACAGACGATTTTATTTGACACCCAAAAATGTGATTTTTTGGGGGGAGATTTTCTAACAAGGACAGCAAACCAAAAAAGCCATTATATGCACAACTCCACTGTGTCCATCACATTCATGGGGCTATATAAATTGAGTGAGGGTCATGGGAATTTGTCTGCAAATAGCCTACGCTTCCATTCCAACATAATTTGCTGACTGTCTCCAGAGCACCAAATATCGAAGTGGTTCATATATTGTACTTAGAAAATGTAACAGTGTGCTGGATCAACATCAAACATCTTTGTATTACTCCTTCAAACCCATAAGGCATGATTAGCAAATGTCCTTGGGTTTCTGCAGCCATTGCTACTACCTACCCTTTCCTTCTGGCTCAAACAAAAAGGTGCAGGTGAAATAATTTGCCCGGGCAAATCCTTCTCACAGAAAGTTCCCTGTGCATAATGGGAGTCGTGGAATATTGGACTGACTTCAGACAAGGGAGGAATTTAAGGACTCGCATTGCACAGGGTGGCTCAAATGGTTTGTTGTAAGGAAGGTACTGTGGTCTCGTGCTTTGGGCACTGCACTGGGACTCAGTAGATCTGGGCTTGAGCTCAACTCTGCCATTGACTTGCTGTGTAACTTTGGGCAAGTCTCTTCACCTCTCTGAGCCTTTTCACAGTCTGTATTTCTGTAGACGTAAGCTCTCCCAGATTCTCTCTTATTAGGTGTTTTGTTCAGCATCTAATCCAACAGTGGTTGGTTGGGGCAGTGGGGCATTGCTCTAGTACAAATGCACACATGCGCATGTCCCGTTTGGCCTTTTTTTCTGTTCAGGAATCATCTTTGGTGAGACCCAGATTTTTATGGCTCTCCTATTATCTGTAATTGGTCAGAGGCTAGGCTTTACTAAGATAGTTGGACAGATGGGGGATGGAGTTGGCAAACGGTTCATAGTGAAATCTCCATTGGGTCTTTTAATATCTGGCATCCGCTATTCTGACTGCATGATTGGTGAGGCCATTCACCTGGCCCACCTCCTTTTCCCTTTTTAAATGATCCAGAGCAATGGATATCATGGTAAGAGGTCAGCATGTACCGAATCTAAAGTTCCTGGGCTTGAGTCTCCAATCTCTTAGGGCCTAACCAAAACCTAGTGAACTCAATGGCAAGATGCAGATGGCAAGACCCATTGACAACAGCAACTTTGGATCAGACCCTTAAGCTGATGTAAATCCAGAGTAACTCTACTGAAGTTATGAATTATGCTAGGGTAAATCAAACCAGAATCAGACCCTGGGGTCTTTAGAGACGGGTTTTGTCTAGATTGCACTACACAGCTTGGCCAGCAGAACCAATTATTTACACCCATCTTCCCTGGTGGTGGCAATGGGGAGGAAGGGCTGGGGAACAGCCCTCCAATGGCCCTTCTTTTTGTACAGCATCCTAATTGTAACTGTGCACAATCTTTATGTCTCTTGCATTCTGTTCACACAGCTGAGGCAGTGATACGTCTTGGTAATTAATGTCTGGTAATTAACGACTCGTTATAAATGAATGAGGGAGTTAATCACTGCAATGGAATCTATGAAGTGTTGATTGCTAAAATACTTTCTGCTTTTTTCCTTACATATTTTGTCTTCTGTGACTGGATCCTTCGGGTGTGTCTATACTGCACAGTTAGCCCCAGCCTGTGGGATCCGCAGTTTCCAAGCCCTCTTGGGCATCTGGACCACATTGGAAACCCGAATTCACAGTTGCTGGAGCTGGGTCTCAGAGCCTTGCTAAGGCAGCCCTACGACACTATGCAGACCTAACTGGAGTCGGTGGATTGACCTACAGCCACACTGGCAGGACAAAATGACAGGGCTTAGACCAGAGTCACTGCAAGACTCGACCTCTGACCTAACACCTAGTAGGAGATTAGGGCCTGAGTGCTTGCTGGCTCAAGCCGGACAGATTTGTGCATGGGCAGAATGGTCCTGGGCCCAAAGCTGAACCAGAGCCTGGGTTTAGTGTGCAGTGTAGACATACTCTACAAGGTCCCTCAGTGAAGGTCAGAGTATCTCTTGCTGAAGTCAAAGGGAAAACTGCCACTGACTTCAACGGGAGCAGGATGGGGCCATTTACAGTCACACATCTGGATAAGCCAGGTGCCGAGCTTTAGTCTGATGCAAAGGTTAAATAATACCAACAAAAGGCTGCCAGTTGTGCAATGATGTGCCCGAAAGAGAAATTGGCCAGAATTTTATTTATGTGTAGTTTAGAAAAGTGAGATTGAGTATTCTGATTTCATTTTCTCAGTTGAGAGAAAGGCAGGAAGTTGGCAAATGGCCTAAATACTGAAATGGAAATTCAATATTCAGTGCTTTTAGATGAGTCTTAACCCAACCACCGGTTTGTAGGCCCACGACTGGGGGCATATAACTATCTCATTTCTAGATGCAATCTGGCAGTTATTCTTGAGCGCAATCAGTTGCATCTGCAAGTTTTGTGCCTTCATTTATCTGAAGATGCAAAATTGAGCCCACAGTGTTGTTATTTCTGAAAATCTGGATCTTACAATTCTGCCTGGGCAATTTTTGTTTATTAAGTTACATATGTGATTGTCAGAAAACTGAGAATGTACTTTTAGTTTCAAAAAGTCAAGGAATTCAGCATGTAAACTAAAACATCTCTAACAGCCCAGCCCTGTAGCATAAGTATTATAGACTCTATGGTCAGAAGGGACCGATATGATCATCTAGTCTGACCCCCCTCTGCAATACAGGCCACAAAACCTCATCCCACCTCCTCCTGCAATAAACCTCTAACCTTTGACTAAGTTATTGAAGTCCTCAAATCAGGATTTAAATTACAATCAATTTTTCATTAAATGACTGCACAATACATCATCTGTTATGCATGTGTTGTATCTCATGTTACTGCACTTGTGTGTGTCCCATAGAGGAAATATGTCCATACACAGGTCTGCAATACCCAGTCTATTTTCCTAATCCTATTGGAGGTGGAGCATACAAATACAGTATAAATGGCCATGGCAGAATTCGGTTGTTTTGTGAGTTTTGATGGATAGATCAATGTTTATTTTAAGCATTTCTCATATTGATTAAATTTAATTTTCACAGTTGTGAGAATTTGGTGGGGGGGTCAACAGCAGGGAGGGGGTGAGACAATTATTTAATGATAGGCTATCAGATTCAAAATGCTTGATAAGCTGGTCCATGTCACATGTCAAAATATACAACGTAAGTATCCTTAAATCAAACCCTAATTTAAGGTTCTCAAGCAGCTTTTTTCTTAGCTTGCTTGTGTAAATCTTGATTATTATCGATGGGAATACTTTTCTGTTGGTGTTTGTGCATTCAGTGAAATCGACATTTGCTGATAAAAATCTAATTCTCCCGAGCCTAAATATAAATTGATCCTGCAGAGTCATTGGCCACCGCCGTGGCACAAACAGCAATTCCTCAAAATAATAGAAGGGGAAGAGAACATTGCTGAACTCAGGTAGGATCAGCACATCTTACATACTGTATGCTGTTCACAGGCTCACTTCAGTGGCCAATCATTTCGGATGAGCGCTCTGCCTAGCGAAGCTACAGATGGAATAGTTGGCATCAGATTTTTTTAAAAAAAAAACAATATGTTCTGATTACTTAAGCGTTCTCATTCCATAGCTTCTTTCCTTTATTTGATTGCCCACTTTGTAATCCTTCCGGTTTGTTCATTTGAGGGGCAAAGACACTTTTGAGGATGTCTTAAGTATAATAGCTGTTGGCAAAGATTTTCTTTTGAATGCTGCCTGTTTGTGCACCACAGAAGTTGAATCACTTCTCTCTATTTCCATTCAGGAAAACTCCCATTCAGTTTGGAAAGTCAGATCTCAGAATCTGGGTCTTCGCTCTGAGCAAATTTGCTAGGGTTCTTTTATCCTAGACTGCCCTGAGCCTTTCTGAGTTCATCTGTGTCCCATCTTTGTTGTGGCCTCGAAGGGAGCGGCTGAGCAATGCCCCCATAGCGTGGCCCATTGTTTAACTAGGAGAACATCATTTCACTAGGGAATGAATCAGTTGCATACTGTAAAAATAATTGTGAGCGTGAGCACTGGCCCGAAGAGGGGCCTAGAAGTGTATATTTGCCTATGATCCAGTCAATGAAGGTCTGGCCTCTGTCATTATCCCCATTTTACAGATGGGGAAACTGAGGCACCAGGCATGGCAGTAATTTGCCCAGGGTCACCCAGCATCCAGTGGCAGAGGTGGGAATAGTACCCAGGTTTCCTGAGTCACAGGCCAGTTTGGTTTATGCTCTGAACAAGGGTTTTATATCCCATCCACAATTGTGCTCTGTCTTTGATCCTCACAGTTGTAAGGATCCACATTGTGTTGTCATGACACATAGCTGGGTATTTGAACAAGAAACATTTCCTCTCTCCTGTCTGAATTTGCATGCTGCCCTAAAAATGGAAACAGGGCCAGATTTTCATCTGAGTAAATTGGGATCATTCCTACATCCATTCATACCAGCGGAGGATTTAGTCCGTGATATTCATCATCACCTGTATACTTCAGTTCCCCCGCAGCACATTTCTGAGAGATGAAAGAATGTGCTAAAGGCATGTTTTACTTTTTAAAAATTGCTTGGGTCTTAGGTTTGTTGAAAAACCATCTTGGAGTGTTCATTGGACAAATCCAATGAGACGGACTCAGTAATGCACTTCTTGCTTCGGCATCTAACTTCTCTGAAGGAAGCTTTGGTCCGGCGAGAGGAGAATTAGCAAAGGAATGTGCAAGACTCAGTCTAATATTTTGTTTGCATATTTGCTCACGCTTTATGAGTGCGAAATTGGGAACCAAATGGTTTTTAACAGAAGGAGTTAACTGTGCTGTTGGCAATTTCCACAGCAGCCCAGGCTGGCCTTTGACGGCTATTGATTAAACCGTAACATTGCCATGAGTTCTCTGTCCCTCACTATGATGGGAACGCCAATCATGAAAATGCAAGACTGAAAAAAGCTTTTACCATTAAAACATGCAGCTCAGTAAATGAAGAATAAAAACCCATTGAGCATCCTATAAATATTTATTGGCACAGCAGTACGAGAAGTTTGCTTTTGTGTTAAAGACCTGAGACTGGATTTGTTGAGGGGGTGTGTGTGTTTGTGTGCCTGTGTGTATGTCAGAAAGAGAGAGACTGCCTCCAGTAAAAGATAAAGTGGACTGAAAATGTTTTGTAGCAGCTGGAGTCTGATAGGACAGGTTTAGGTGAGAGATTTTCCCTTAATCAATTAAATTCACTTCACTAAGGAAGTGGACGGCTGACAATGGGCTTGGGCTGGATTCTTCTCTTTGATACCAATGAACTCAATAGACTTTCACATTTTTTGCACACCAGCAGCTTCAGAATGCCTGCAGCAGGCTCCTCAAGTCCCGAGCTACTTCCCCAGGTCCGCAGGGAGAGAACGAAGCCGTGGAGCACAAGTGGTGGACCACAACAGCCTCTTCTGTATCAGAGCATACGGTGGATGCAGTGGCATCTGAAATCACCTCACTTCCTCTGGTCCCTTGGGGTTTTAGGACAACCAGAGCTGAATTTGTCCAAACTGGGCTGATGTCTCTGTTCCAGACTCAGATCTCCCATCTCCCTGTGTAGCCTGGAGCATATGGTTACCCAGGAAGATAAATGAAGGGTCAATGCTTCTCACTTTTTGACATGCTAGCACCTCTGCTTAACATGCAGAAGGTCCTGGGTTCAATTCCCAGGGGTTTGGACTCGATGATCTCACGAGGTCCCTTCCAGCCCTATGATCTGATTGATTGATTGAACAAGAAGAGACGGGTCTGCTAAAAGACTGTGCTGTACAACGCATCTTTCCAGACCCTGTCCCTCTCCAGCTCTTCCCTTCTCATGTCAGCCCTCCTTATTTTCAAAGCTGATGGTCTTCAGAGCAGCACCCAGTAACTTGTGTAGTGTCGGCCATTATCTGTCTGCACTAGGATATTTATGTGGACAGACCAATTAATTCTCCCCTCCTGAATTCCAGGCATTGTGGGCCTGCTCTCCATGTTTGCTACTCACATGGCACCGAACTGAACTTAACAGTCATAGGGCAGCCCCCTTCGCCTGAGAAAAGGAACAGGGTTAGTGTGGGAGACGGAGGGATAGGTGAGTCAGGCAGAAATCAATCGTGACATAGCTGGGGTTTTCTCTTCAAGAGTCATGGGCCAAATTCATGATGGGCATACTCAGCAGGGATATCCCCATTAGTAGTGTGACCCACTGAGCTTTTAGAGAAAACTATTTCTATCCAAAACAAACAAGGTGTCCTGTGGCACTTCAGGACTAGCTAATTTATTTATTGCATGAGCTTTTGTGGGAGAAAATTCCAGCTCGTCAGGCACTTTGAAGATGGGGGAACTTAAAGAATGGGAGGAAAACAAATGCAGGGCAGTGTAAGTCATGGGATCAGGTCACAATGATACAATAAATCAAAGCAGTTAAGAGTCAAACACGGGGGAACGACACATAGAAGAGAGTGAGGTCAAATCACCTGTTGTAAAGGGATAAGAAGCTATAGTCAATTTAATCCTGCTTTCACACAGTCGAATTTGCATTTCAATTCCAGTTCTGCTGTTTCTCTTTGAAGTCTTGATGTGGGTGCCCCTCTGCTTGAGCACAGCTATAACAAATCATCAACAGCGTGATTAGGAAGATGGAAGCGCTCAGCTACTGGTTTTTGAATGTTGTGATTTCTGATGTCAGTTTTATGCCCATTTATTCTTCTGTGCAGAGTCTGTCCTGTTTATCCAATGTATAAGGTGTGGCAGCACTTCTGGCACATGATGGCATAAATCACATTGGTGGATGAGCAGGTGAATGAGCCCTTAACGGAGGAGCTGGCTTGATTAGGTCCTGTGATGGTGTGTTTTGTGCAGATATGTTTGTGAAAAGTTCCTTCCATGTTTCTTTCTAAAGTGGTCTTAATATCTAGCTTCTGATCTTGCTTTAATAAAACTGGGTGCTGGCTTCTTCTGAAAGCTCTTCTGAGATTGAGCCTGGGTAATAGTGTAACAATCTATGGGTCCCCTTTCATGCATTTTAAAGCCAGAGGGGACCACAATAATAGTTTAATCTGACCTCCTGCATCACACAGGTGAGGGAACCTCACCCAGTAGAGTCTATGTTGAACTTCTGTTGGAGCCATAGCAAACCTTTTAAAAAGACGTCCAATCTTGGCTCAGAGCCACCAAGCGATGGTGAATCTATCACATCGCTAAGGTGAGCACCATAAGCGCGAGGTTTGCTGAGTTCCCTCATTACGTGACGCTCCAAAGTGGCGAAGAAAACAGGCCCTTTCTGTTTGAGCTGCCCAAGTATCTCTCTCAGCTACCATAATTGGGGCTGGCTGGATAGTGGTGAATCTATTTTTCAAAGACTCTCCAAGTTTTGACATTTGCATTTATTCTCATGCAGAGTGAAAGCAAGACCTTTGGAATTTTTTCTCAAGAAAACAAAGCCAGCAAAGAGAATTTACCAACCTGCCCCAGGACCCGAGTTAAAGTCACTGCTCTGAACAAGGCAGGGTGGAGACTTGAACCTGGGTCCTCCATATTGCTCTTGGGTGCCTCAGCTGTGGTACTATTGACTATATTTACTCTTTGGTTTGGAATCAGTGATCTTTTTCAGTAGGAAAAAGTGTCATTGAAATTTTTTCAGCCAGCTCTAGTTAGCACTATTGGGCTTGTGATACAAAACTCAATGCTTCTGGGGGTGGATGGCTCAGTATTGTCAGGTTGGTCTTACCTGGGTGCCCATCATTGTAGAGGTTAATGGGTCAATGTTGGACAGATCCGCTTACATCATAGCCATTGTCCTTTCCTTTCCACAGAAACCTGATGCCACGGACTCTAGAGGGACAGATCACGATGGAAAAAACCCCGAGTTACTTTGTTACCAAGGAGGCCCCCAAACGTATTTACAACATGTCCCGGGACACCAAGCTGATCGTGGTGGTGCGGAACCCGGTCACCAGGGCCATCTCAGACTACACCCAGACACTGTCCAAAAACCCCACCATCCCCAGCTTTCAGGCTCTGGCCTTCAAGAATTTCAGCACAGGCCTCATCGACACCACCTGGAGTGCCGTGCGGATCGGCATCTACGCTAAGCATCTGGACAACTGGCTGCAATATTTCCCCCTTTCGAAATTCCTCTTTGTCAGCGGGGAAAGACTTGTGAGTGACCCAGCTGGGGAGATGGGACGCGTGCAAGACTTTTTGGGTCTCAAGAAAGTCGTGACGGACAAACACTTCTATTTCAATGAGACCAAGGGCTTTCCCTGCCTGAAGAAGCCGGAAGGCAGCAGCCGGCCTCGCTGCTTAGGGAAGTCCAAAGGGCGGCCTCATCCCAAAATCCATGGGCAGGTAATCCAGCGCCTGCAGGAGTTTTACAGACCCTTCAACATGAAGTTCTATCAGATGACTGGGCAGGACTTTGGGTGGGACTGAGATCTTGCCAGGCCGTTGGTGTTTTACATCCCTGTGGAGAGAGGGCAACTAGTCCCCAGAGCAGACCTACAGGGCCCTTTGCACATTGTGCCAAGCTGCCCAAGGCCCCTAGCGTAGGGATGTCCATGGCAAACTTTTGGAAGACTCTTCCCATGCTCTAATTTATATCAGACCTCTTCCTGGAGAGAAATGTACACTTACTGAGTAGAGAGAAATATTTAAGAAAGAAAAACAAACACATTCCCACTCCTGGCTGCCCCAGATCAGATGAAATATTCTTCTCTAGGAACTTGACTAGTTCATATTAACCGGGACAGTTTTCAGCTGGTGAGGGTGAGCGGTGTGAGTGGCTGGATGTGTGCCACGACAAAGACACTAACATTCACAATAAAGCTTTGCAAATTGGAGTAGGCTTCCTAGTGCTGCCCTCTCTCTGACCATCCAGAGAGCTGTCACATTCCCGTTCAGCCTTCTGTCTAGCAAAGGAGAGGCCCTCAGATATCCGTGCTGTGGTTTGTTACTGGATGCCTTTCTTTCAAAGGGCCACTGTAAAGATAACAAGTAATCTGGTTCCAAGCTACTGTGTAGCAATGTACCTCCATTGAATTCAGAGCTAGGTTGGTTACACCAGCTGAGGATCTGGCGCAATGTATTAAAAACCCAAATGATTCATGATAATGACATGTTAGGTGCCTGATCTTGCACTCTCCATTGCAGTCAGTGGGGTTTTGGCAGTTAACTTGATTGGGACCAATATCGTGCCCCAGATTTTTTTAATCTTATTTATCTATTACTTTTTATGCTGTTTGTTTTTCTTTTTGTGCTTCACTCAGTTGGGCCTCTTTAATTTGGCCAAGATCCTGAAGGGTATTTAGGCACCTAACTCCTCTCCCCATACCTCCGAGGATCCGGGCCTTTCGTGTTTTCAGTCATTTTCACTTCCCAGCTTCTGTGCCTACACTGAGGGAGTCTGGCTTTCCGTTTCCCATGCTATCTGGGGAGGTGAGCAGCTTCCTCTTCCCAGATGTCTTTTTCTTAAAATTTACAAAAAGAAAATAAAAGATAAACACTATCAGAGATTTTTAAAAGCCATTTAAAACCACTATCTAAATTTTGGACCAACATAACACTGTGTGGTTAGAAACAGTTATCTGGCTTCTGCCAGATCTGCAAAGTAAGAGGACACAGTGCATCTGCAAAAATAATAACTGTCTGTGGATGATTTATTGTTATTTAAAGATTTGATTCTGCACCTTAGTTTCCTTTTATTTACTTCATTGGGGGCGGAATTGTGTCCTAAATGCACAGGATGAACTCTTGGCCCTCTCCAAAGTCAATGGTAAAAGTCTCATTCAGTGGGGACAGGATTTCACACACAGTTCTTTCCTGGTTAATTGTTTGTGTTAAAAATTATATTTTGCTGTGGTTTCAGGAATGTACAGTATTGACAACTCTAGGCAAAAAAGAGTAGAAAAATTCCCCGTTTCCAGTTGTGGCAAAAATTACAGCTCTACAAAATTGTCATAAAAATTTACCTGGCTGTATCACCACATCTACTGGCTAGCCCTCTTCCCCACAATAACTGGCCAGAATAAATAAATGATTGATATTTTGTCCATCCAGATATTATTTGTCTTGGTGAGTGGTCAAGTAGTATATGACAAAGTTGGACAAAAGAGCTGTACATTGGCAAGTCTGAAATAAAAGGAAAAATTAATTCCATTTCTAAAAAGCAAAATACTGAAGCACAAGGTCAGCTTTAAGTTGGTGCTTACATCTAATTGACTTCAGTGGGAGGTAAGCATGTATTTAAGTACTTCGTTGAATCAGGGCCTTAACAGTCTTTGATTAGAATGAGACCACTCCTGTCCTTAAATTTTAGACACGTGTTCAAGTACTTTGCGAGATTGGGGCACTGGGGACTATTGTTTTCAGAATGCCATTTTCTCTTACCCATTTTGTAGCTGGTTCTGCACCTCACATGTTGATTTTTATTGATACGAGTTTCCTTTCTGAGGCTAGGCAGTGACTGTCATTTGATGATGCATCTGATCAAAGAGTGAATCCGGAGAGTGGTGTGTTTTTACAGATTTAAGATCATCTTAAAGAATACACACAATTAGCAACAGTAGTTGTGAGCAGTGAGTATGTTGCAGGTCAGATTGGATTCGCTATCACATGCCTTTTTAAATTTGGCAAGGGCAATCATAGGAGGCTGGGGGAATGAATTCAAAGTTTTGTCATAATTAAAGAAGGGCAGAAAATACTTCATTAACTTTTCATTATCCTATTAGTGATTTGTATGTGTCTCTTTAATTAGCTCAGTGCATGTTTTTTGGAGGGCCCTCAGGCCTTGCCCAGTCTTGCACTATGGAACAGATCCTCTGCATTCCTTTATATCTTAGTTCAGGCAGCCTATCGTGCATGGTGAAGGCTGACTTGCTGTTTCCCACCATGGTGGCTGCATTAACTAAACCCTTTCAGGTAGGCGCTGGTTTCCTAGACAAACACGATGTAAGCGAAGAGTCTGCCCTCTCCAGTGGGTCCCTTAGTATTTCAGTCATTCTCAGGATTGATTTTGCATCTGGCATTTTCTGTGGGGTGTTTTTAGTTGATTTGCAAGACAAATCTTTAAAGCTTCCCTCATGCCTTTGAATTTTCTACAATAATAGGCTCCTCTGTGTTCTTCATCCTCTTCAGTGTGGCATTTATTTTGTGTGGGTGATACTGGAAGATTCTAACCTTGCGGCTAACGGTTAGTGCGTTAGTCTGTTTGAGACAGCCTGCTAATCTGTGTATTGCTGAAACAAATGACATGCAAAATGATGCAAATCAGTGTTAGGTCTACAATAAACACAAACAACTCAGCTATTTATATATTGAGAGACAGAGGGAGAAACCTGCATGCTTTCTGGTTTGGCTTTGTTTTGTTTGGGCATTCTGTAGAATAGACAATTGCTAAGTTACATTGTCTTTGCCCTGCTTAAGTTCCTGACCGCTTCTAAAGCCAGCGCAGCTGCATTGTAACTGGTAAAGACGCTGCAATAGGCAAACTCAACGCACAAAAGCTTGGCCGAATTAGCTTTGTGTGGCCCTCAAAAGGCCGGGTCCACACCTGGTGAAAGTCAGAGCAGCTCCCTTAATTTCAGTGGAATGGCAGCGATTTCAGGCCAGCTGAGGATATGGTCCTGGAGAGGCGATTGAACTGGTTCAGACCACACATAAATGCATAAAATCATGGAGGATTCTGGTTGGAAGGGACCTCAGGAGGTCATCTTTGCTCATTTCTACTGCCTTTCCCGTGGAGTAATTGTATAGTTTCATGTGGTGGTTTCCGTCCAGCTCTGTACAAACCACTGAGGAGTATCCCCTCCCTGCCGCCCCTTTGAGAATCTGTGCTGTAATGAAACCCAGTCTCAGCTGCTGCGGGGTGCCCTGTAGCTAGCGAGAGCTGAGGGTGCTCAGCCCTGAACAGCAGGCTCCCAGCACCCTGTCAAATTGCTCCCCTGAAAGTTTGGAAATCCTGCTGAGGTGAGAAGCCCAAGGCAATGGAAGTCCCCCATCAGCTAACCTGCTGGGGGTGGATGTCAGAGCCGCTGGGGCCTCTTGTCAGTTTTGCTGGCAACTCCACATGATGGACTGCACTTTGCTTGTTTAGGTTTTGTTTCCAGCCGCGACATTCGACCAAATTATTCTCCACCAAGGGCTTTAAAGTTTCCCAAGTGCCTGTGAAAGCCTGGAAATGCTGATAGTGATCCTGTTTCTCAGCTCAGTGGCTACATTCAGCCAGACCCATATTGATATGCAAAACGTCAAGGGCCCCGGGTCTAAAGATGGTTTCTGTCTGCCTTGTGAAAGGGGGCCATACTTTTTTAAAGCCTCGGCCTTTCTAAAGCTGCACAATACCATATAGACTAGGCCATTTAAAGCATCCGAAGCAACCCAAAATGTATTGAAAGCTTGCTTTGCAGACTCATTAAGACTACTCAATAGGTTTTGGCAAATACCGTGCCAGGGCTGACCGCACGGATTAAGACTTTTGAAGTGATACACAAACCCCCTGCTTAAACTAATTGCTGCCCCATGGCTCATGAGGTCAAGTATTTGTATTCATTGCATTCGAGAAGGGCCACTTCTGGGGCTGGCCAGGTGAAGTCCGCACTTCATTAGGCCAGGACAATAAGCTGGAAGTTCCCCGTAGGAAGGAGAAAGGTAACTAAGAGGGAAATCTCGTGGATCTCTCAAAGGAGAACCATTGAGTACAAACTTATGCCATCACTGGAGGGTTTTTCAATTAAAGAACGGAATAGTGGATTTTCAGCCTAAAATGCTAAATGTGGGGAGGTCGCCGTGCCAAATGCTTCATCAAAGTCTCCGTTGTGCTACCCTAAAATGGCCAGTTCAAGTCAAAAAGAATGTAACTTTAATTACATGCATCAGTCAAGGGTGTACAAATCTCTGTCCGTTTCTCGGTTCACATGCTATGCTGCCTTTTTTTGTTACTGTCTCCCCCTGGTAATTACTATGAAACCTGTTACTTGAATGCTATGGATTTTGTTACAGGTATGATAGACAAACTGCAAAGGTGACTGAGCTCAGAGAAGATCCATTGACATTTTAATTTCTTTGCCTTCAAACCTACATGTGTTTGCTAGGCAGCAAAATTATGTTCTTCCCTGCACCATTGTGGCCTATATCTTCCCATATCCTGCTTTTAAACTTTCCAGTGCATTGAATAAATGGGTCTGGCATGTCCTAAAATGTTTATCTTCCTATTTTGATGAGGGGGACTTATCTCACCCATAAGGAGAGAAAAACATCCGCAAGAGGCTCTTAAGCTGAACTAGCATTCAAGGTCAGTCCATTTCCTACTTAAAGAGCTAGATGGTGAATCAGGGAATCAGAGATTGGACAGTGAATGCTCCACACTGTATCATTGTGGGCTTGAAAGTCAGCGTTATCTCCTTAGATTTCTCCATTGTAATGCATTCAAAAATGCCACGGCAATCTTAGCAAATGGCTGCCATCAGTTAAACTGTTCAAAAGGCGACGTTACCCTGTGACAACACTGATGCATTGTGCCCAGCATGAGAAATATAACATGTTTCCAACATCCATCAAGTTGTAGCGCTAGCATTTCAATTTATGCAGAGTCATTAGCCTGTGATAACCCTTAAAGCCAAGGGAATTCCAAACTATTCACTTCTGTTTGCCATCAGTGGACAGTTAATGATTGCTGGAGAAAACCAAGACACAAAGTCTACACTGGACTGGTAGAATCAAATCCATTGATAGAACAGGGGTCGCTTTTGTGAGGTATTGTTCCCCAGTGACAAGTGGGTTCCTTTCAGCGACAGAATGGGGAACCCATTGTTGGTTAACACATGCGCCTCGTGTGTATCCTGGAAGAAATGGCCTTTCTCATCACTTGCAAATGGGCTTAATTAAAAAAAGCAAATTCAGAAAAATTACGGGCCAGATTATCTAAAGAACCCTGCCAGTTTTTTTCATTTAAGTGAACATACAGTAGATCCTGTTCTTCCCAATGAGAGCTGCTGAGTGCAGAGAGCTTTGGAAAAAAGCTTGAACCTCTTTGTTATTGGGCATCTAAGTGGACACACAAAAAAAAAATCTGGCCCCAAATGTGGGTATTGATCACTTATGAAAAGCTAAGCCAAAATGCCTATTCTTTACTCCTGCTGGCCAATTTCACCTCATTTACAGCATTTTTTTTTTTTTTTAAATTCCTGTAAGCACGTGGGCATCAGACTGTTTTGTAAAGAGCCAAAATGCTACTGTCTTTATTCAGGCAAAATCCTCCAGAAGCCACTGGGAATTTTGCCTCAGTAAAAATGCAGCAGCTGGCTCTAGAGATACTGTAGCATGGTGTGAAATTTATTTGAATGTTGTAAATTGTCAGCTGGCTAATTCAGCTTGGATTGGGCTACGCATTGACCAGTTACATTTTGAGGGTTCTTTTCCTGTTCCCTATCTGGAAGATACATCTTTGTGTTTGTATTTTGTTAACAGAGACAGCCTGATTTCAATCTCCTTTGCTGGGGTTTTCTCACCACCTGTAAAACTTGTACAAGCAGTCTCTACTGGGGTAAAAAAACTGGATGAAAATATGTCAGTATTTGATCACACACACAAAAATAACCACTATATTTTTCTGCACAAGATCTCTAAAAATAAAGTTATAAAGAAAATGATGCAGGACTGGATTGTTTATTTTCATCCGCGTCTTTGCTGTTCTGGACCAATGTGGAAAGCAGATTCTGGTTCTTTTTATGATTTCAAGCCCCCCCCCCCGCCACACCTTTTGTCCCTGTCTTGAATTTATAAAAATGCAGATTTCTCAGGTTAGTTGGAAGTCAATATTTATTCCCCATGATGTCCAGTTATACAGGAACCTGCCCTCAACACGTGAGAGAGAGAGAGAGTCTGCCATATATCAAACATTTTCTTCCAACATGCCACTGACAGCTGTTAGGTCAAGACATTTCCAAAAGAGCATGCAAAAGAGGGTTTGGATAATGTGTGTGGACCTCTCTTTCGTCAAAAAAAGACACCATGAGATCTCATGCAGGTAAAATGTAAGGATCATGAATACGTGGCGCAAGAATTGTACATGGAGTTCCCGGGTACTTTCCCTCTAGAAAAACCTCGCGTCATCCAGGTGTACGCTGCAATTGATCACAGAGAGAGGGAAGGCAAAGCTGAACATGTTAATGCACCAAAGGTATTTTATTGCCAATGAATTCTGGTCACGCGACTCCACAACAAACTGTAACTAGTAATTTTGTTCCCTTTTAATAGATTTTAATAGTTTTGTTTACAGAGATTAAAATAATGCTGAATGTTTTCCCACCACCTCCCAGGATTTTGAAAAATGCACCATACCAGGATTGTCCTGTTCTGTGATCTCTAATAAGAAGGCAAAAAATTGCAATAGAGGCTCCTTTGGCATATCAACAAGAAATTGTCATACTCCTTTTCCACTGCCCCCCGGCCTTAGAGTTTTCTACAGGGATTCTGACTATTTAAACATTTTTGGTAAAGTGTCAGTTATAGTCAGACTTTCTGGCAGGGTCACCAAGTGATCACGTGACCTTGTCAGTCACCGATCTCCCTGGCTTTCGTGTCATGTGACCTTGTCAAGTGTTTGGACAGAGGGCAGCGTTCACTGTCAACTGAGATTAACTTGTACTGAGAAAGTTACACATATTGATAAAAATGTTTGCATACAGAGACAATCACAATCTATAGCTGGGGTCCTGCTCAATGACATTTTCTCTGGTTCAGCTGAATCCATTAGTCCAGCACCCTGAAGAAGATTGCTAGGGAGTCTGCTGATGAAAACGGTCTGGTTCATGAGCTGACTGCTCTTTCGTGAGGTGACCATTAATAATTGTAAGCGACGCCCATTTGCCATGGAGAACACTTCACTAGAAATAAAGAGTTCTGTGCAGAAAGGTTTGCTCTCTTCGCAGAGCTCACATTTTACTGTGTGATCTGGCCTTCCTCAAGGGTGCATGCTACTGGGATCTGCGTACATCAAATGCCAGAAGGATGCCTTGATTGTCTTTCGGCTTTGATGTGGTCTTGAGCATGCTTGACAAGAGCCTGCAAAAGGCTGATTGCAGCCAGCCTATTGATGAGTGTGCAAAGAGGTAAACGGGCTGAGGGAGTTAGCCAGTAGAGTTGGTGCAGGAGATGTTGCATATTTATAATTTAGCTATGGTCACAAAGAGGAAAGCAGCTCATTACCACATTTTGTGGCCTGCAGCTGATTGGCAGTGCCACCACCAGGCCAGGTAAATGATCAGTCACTGAACAGGGTGCAGTTTGGGCAGTGACACAAACACACAAAATATCCACATTACTGATGCATCCAGCTAGTCAGAAAAAAGATTATTCCCCCTTGAAAAACTTCAGCTGGAAAAAGTATCAGTTGGAAATTTTTCACAAGAAATTTTTGAAAGGACATTTTCATAGTATTTTAATTCAAATAAAAAATTTTATTTCAAGCTGACATTTTCTTTCTTTGGGGTCAGATTTTGAAAACTGACTTTATTTTAAAATTGGATTTCCCTTTTCTCCTCCCCTTCCAGCCCCTGTGGCTTTTTTGGGGGCCATTGAATTTGTTGGATGGAACAATATCTTGATTTTGTTTCAACTTTTTCAACACTGTAAATATTGAAAACGTCTCCAACTTTGGAAAATTTTCAGAGTATTTATTGTATTTGGTAGATCCTTCCCGCCTCCTAAAAAGGAGGAACAGAACAAGGGAAAGGCAGAAAAACCAAAAATCGGAAATCCCTGTAATGTCAATATGAAGTGAAACAATTTGATTGTGCAATTTCCTGTACAAGAACATTAAAAATATCTTTAATAAAAAATGATATTTTGCCATGAAAAATATTTTCAAGGAAAACCCAGTTTGGCAGTAAATGTTTTCTCGTAAAACACTGTAACCAGCTGTGCACAGGAGCTATTTATATCAATGTTGTCTCAAATCTCTTGCAAAGTAGGGAGACCAAAGTCGTCATTGCATAGGTGAGGGGAAGCGATTCGCTCAGGGAGTGAATGGTTAAGTTGAACATAGAACGTGGGTCTCTGCCTCTAAGAAACCAGAGCCCAGGTAGGTAAGACATCAAAGCACAGCCGCACTAAGCTCTCCGCACAGGATGCTAAAAGTACAGCTAAAAACCAGCCTTGAGAAAGCCCAGGGTGTCTTCTACCCCCTTTCCTACCCCTTACAAAGATGGCACTTCAGCCCATCTCAAGGAACTGATTTCCCCTGCGATTACTTGGTTTCCAGTTTGGGTTCAGCGGCGTTTCCCAGCATGAATTTTTGATCATTGACCCTTTAAATGTGAGATATTCAACAGCTGCAGCCCTAGGATGACCATTTTGTATCTACCTGGTGTAGACTGCTCCTGGCTCCCTACCTGCTGGTAAATAATCTGCGTTCCTATGCTTATTAAAGGGCCCTCTGACTTTCTACTTCCGCAGCAGATAGAATATCCTCCCAGAATACAGCCAAGAAATGAGGAAATTAAATTTAAAAAAAGAGTGGGGAAGATGCTGCAATGGGAGGAAAGGGGTAAGGTGTGTGGCATGGGAAATCTCTGACCTTGGTGATTTATGCTGATTGGGTCGCGTGATCCTATGACACACCTGGGCACTCTGGAAGGGTGAACGTCACACCTGGCCAGGCTGGTAGCACCACAAAGTCTAGCTTCCCCTTAAATATGCCAAGCAGACCATCGGTGAGAGTCGAGTTGTGCATAGGCTGTAGGGTGGTGGTGGGCCATCAACAGTGGGATTTGAACCTGGATGCTTTGCTGAGCCTCTGGTGCCATGACTACAAAACCCCACTCGTCTCTGCTAAGGCTTTAGCAGGCTCATCAACCTCGATACGTGACCACCCATCACTGGGGGGACAGAATCTCACAGTGACTGAGGGTGGCTTACATCTGCATGGGCTAATTTCAATGGCCCTTTTAAAGGGCAGCAGAGGTAAAAATTTCATTTACCAATACATGGGATGTGCACAGAGCAGGCAACAATCCCTGCATGCCTGTGGATTAATTGCATGAGTTATCTGGGCTGCCAAAAAAAAAAAAATTCATTTGGCTGTTAGGTATCCTGGAGAGAATTTTTTTTGCCAGCCATTGACTATTTGCATGCAAATGAGATGACAGTCTGTTTAGCTTTAGAAAACACTGCATGGTGATGCTCTGGGTAAAATTAGGTGGAGCTGGCTCCGTCACTAAAGCTGTGTGATCTGCTGAAGGGTTATAAGCCATGATACCAGGTTCTGGCTTGCTGGCACCTTCCTTCATCAGTCCCTCTATTGACAAAAACAAGCTTATGCCTGCTGAAGGGGATGAGATTCTGGCTCTAGGCTTGCAGGGGGTTAAACCCCATCTCAAATGCCTCCTAAAGAGAAGAAAGGGCTAAACTGAGAGTGGCTGTTGTTTCAGAAGACATAATTTCCATCTACTGCACTGTCAGCACCAGGGACGTGAACCAGACCCATCCTTGGTGTAACTCTGTTCACTCCAAGGATGAATTTAACCTTCTGTTGACGCAACAGCCGCTTGTAATGAAGAGCTGTCCCTGATGAAACCGAATGAAAAATAAAATCATGACATCCGCTCTAATCATCACATACTTCCCCCAAAGCCTTCTTTAAGGAAAACAGTACATTTCCCTTCAAAAGACATAATCAGTTCTTGCCTCCTGATGTCTGGGCAAGATGCATGGTGATAGCCTAGAAAACAGTTCTGAAGGGATAGCCGGATTAGTCTACTTTAGCAAAACAAACAAGGAGGCTCTGGTGGCACCTTCAAAGACTAACAAATTTATAGTGTGATAAATAAATTCGTTAGCCTAGAAAACAGTGCTGTTCCTGGGAAGAAAACTCCCCCCAAAGTAACAATGTTAATCTTTCTTTGCACTTACATTTCAAAGTATTTGTGACTTTGAGCATTGATTCGCAAGCTGTAGAAAGCTAGAATAGTTTAGCACCATTTAGCCCCACCGAGTTTGGCATTTTATGTTCTGGTTTCAATCTCAATGTAATTCCAATACATAGAATAAACTCATGCCATATTCCTTGGTCGACAAGAAAACGTTCATGCCAAAGGAGAGAGTGTGGTAATTGTATCCACATGCCAAAGGGCTGGCTCCAAGTCATGTGAAGTGAAGGCTGGCCTGCACATGTGCCCATTAATAGGCTTATACAAGTATGTAAACGAGAAGGAAACCAGAGAAGCTCAGAGTAGTTTCTAATTTTCAAATCAGTTGGGCTGCTTTGGTTTAATATCTGCCTTAATTATCAAACAAGCTTATTGGTTACCCTTCATGAGAGTGGAGCAAATATTTGACTAATTTAGCCTCCAGTTGAGTTTGCTAACTGTCTGCAAGCAACTTGCTGGTTCTTAGAAGGCATGTGTTTTTGGAAATTATCTGCCGAACAATGTCAGCAGATAATTTTGTAGCTTGTGTGTGACCGTCTGCTGTGATTATTTATGATTTGAAATCCGGTCTGTGTTGGTTCATTTCATTGGACACAGTGCTCACAGGGTTTCTATTTCCTGACTGGATGAGCATAGCATCTGACTCATGTTTCAGGAGACGCACAAAAAAAATTCACTTTCCATCAGTGTGTTCAACAGGCCTGTAAAATTCATGGTTTCTGTGACTATCTCTCCCAGTAAACTCGGTCAGTAAAATATTCGTGGCAAGTGAGAGCAAAAATAGGGCAAATACATTCAAAGTACATTCATCAAAACATTCACACAAACATTCCTGGGGATTTTTCAGCAGTAGATGGCAACAGCCTGCTTGTTTCAGCTCCACATTGATGCTAATGACACCACAAAGTCTCAGTTGAGCAGATGTGAATTCTTCCGTCTGGCTGCAGAGGCGGGAGGCACCATAAATGAAGGCTGTTGTGTGTGCATGTCACCAAACATGTTTTAGTCAGAGTCCACAATGCTGTTGGTCCCTTCTGACCATAGAGACTCTGAACTAATGCTTGCAGGAGTGAACAACTAGGTGGAGAGACAATGATAAGCTTCACGTAGACACCACAGAGTCACAAAAAAGCCCCACTTCTGCTGCCAGAGAAGTCAGTACCTTTGACAGGAGCAGGCTTGGGCCGGAGGGTCTCTACAGTCAGTACACCGAAAGCAGATGGCTGTGTGGCGTGAAGTTAGTGGAGGAATTTCCAACCTGCAGGCAAGCTCGGGGTGGGGTGGATTAGGTCCTATAACCCAGACCTAGTGCCATCATTTTTTCTGACCCACCTTTCAGCATGTTTCCTAAGCCCCCTCCATCTCTAGCATAAATGTATTTAGCTGCCCCATGAGAGAAGGAGGCAGGTACCAGAATGGGCCACACAGTGCTAAGCTCAGAAGACGCTGCCCGAAGAGATGAGGAAGATGAAAGAGAGCAGCTTAAAGACAATATGAATGAGGATCTTGCATGACACAGCCAAATGAATGGGGACATCAGTGCTGTTGTTGACTTTTGCCTCCAGAATCTGGTCAAGTTCATCAAGAGGAATTGGGCGCGGGGGAGAGGAGACAGATAACCCATGATCAGACAATGGGGACAGCAGTAGAAAGCAACGCTGGTTCGTCAGCACTGGGATTTTTAAAATGCCACTATCACCCACACTGCTGCCTCCCAGTGACAAAGTAAGATGAACCCCTCCACACGCAGCGACCTTACCAACGATCCTCAGTAAGGGAGAGGTGACTGAAGGTGTCCTCAACAAACCTGTGTTAATCGTGGCCAGATCTGTGACTAATGGGGCCAGGAGGGAGCCAACGAATGTTAAAAAGAATGGAAGCAAAAATAGGACTCTAGGGGACCTCACAAATCAATAGCGAAAGGGCAACGTCAGAGGAGCAGTAACCAGAACAACTCAATCCACTATTTGCTGACAGAGAGGGGAGACCAAGGGACCAGAGGAAAAGGGTGAGGTGCTAGAACATCTGGTCACAGCTGGATCAACCCCCTAGGGTCTCATTGCATTGAAACGAATAGGGCTTTTCATTAGGTTCAGATCGTGCCTTTACCTAATTATTCTGGTTTACACCAGCTAAGGAGCTGACCCCGGGACATGTAGACATTACCCTCCCCTCCACCCCTGCCAACATTTTTGCATCAGCGCATCGCCCCCAGTATGAGGAAGGGTGGGAATGCTTGTGTGTAGCCAGGGCACAGACAGCACCACATTATTTAAACCTGAGCTGGTTCTAAACACAGAAAATCCATCTCATGGCCCATCTTCTCAAATGCTAAAGAAGCCTTCAGCACTGAGAACATGAGTACAAATCACTTGTGCAACCACTCCTTTCACCTCGGGAAGACCTGACTCCCAGCTCACTTGCAATGTGGCCTAGATGTTTCCACAGCTCACCTGCAGCAGCATCTTGCCAATCACTTCATTAGCAGGAAAGCATGAAGCCGAATCAGCTAGCAGTGCTCAGGCCACTGGGAGTCATATGGCTAGATCTTAGTGTCACAGAAAAATAGCAGGTATGTCTGCAGAACTATCTGTAGATGCTGGTGATGATGCTGAAGCACCAGAGACTGCTTTCTGCAAGCAATGTGGGGAGACTGAAGAGGTGATCAGGCCACAGAATACCAGCCCTGACTTGCAGCTGTCCACGTCTCAATTTAGTAATGCACAGGTGATTTTCATGTTCCCTGCAAGGAACAAGTCAGCACACTTGAGCTCAGGGTGTGGAAGTTGTCCTCTCTCTCCCTGTGCCCACAAAGCTTATCCCTGGAGCAATGTGAAAACAGATTGCAGCTGTTCAGAAGCCCTGCCCGGCCAGAGGACTCGGTTGTGGCAGGACTGAGAAGGAAAAGCATGGATAGTCACCACTTTCCAGAAGCCACTGGAGTGAGGTTACATACCCAGAACTCACCATCTTTATGATCAGCTCAGATGTCACACACCTTTGCTGTTCCTCAGCCAATTGCTTTCAGCTCCTTGGTAAGTCAGTGCAGAAAATGGTAATATCTGGGACTGAAATGTTGTTTTAAATCATGGAACTAGCTACATCAGCTTGCCCATCATTGAGGGATGGGGCGCACAGACAGTTTACAAGGCCTGTGCCAACTATGAAACACAGTATAGCTCTGTGAGCGAAGAGTGGTAGCCAGCCATCACAGGTAGGGCCCTACAAAATAATCCAAATATCCCTGAGAAACTAGTGTATAAGCAATTGTCTCATCAAGGACTGAGCAAGAGCCTGTACCTGGTGCTGCTGCAGAATCCACTGTTGTTTGCTTTCCTGTGCTCTGCCTGACCATAAAGAAGGCAGTTTCCATACATGGAGTCTTGCCTTTCACAAGCACTCATTTTGCCCACTTACAAAGGAAGGGTGGGGTGAGCAGGATAAAAGACGTTTTTTTCCTTTCCCTGAGTAGTTCAGTTTTTTGTATTGAGACTTTAACACCCCCCTTCCACCCCTGGATAAAGTGTGCACCATTTGGGGGCGCAAAGCTTTCTTTCTGATGCCTGTAATTCTAGAAGTGGTTGCACTGCTTGAGTCAGAAGAGTTTGGTTCTGTTATCTGTCCTCATTTCACAAAGGCAGCATAAAGGAGATGAAACAAAAAAGGCCCCAAACAATGCACGCTGGAGGCCGAAGGATTTGCTTTCCACTCCTCAATAGTGTAACCGTAATAATGCCTGCCTAGCAATTTTCATCAGTAGCTTGCAAAGTGTTTTACAAAGGGGGTCAGTATTGTTACAGATGGGGAAACCGAGGCACACCACCTTACTCAAGGTCTTCCAACAAAGTTAGCATAGATTTCAGGTTTTCTGAGTGCCAGCAGGGTGCTCTGTTGGTGAATGCTTATGGCCACTCGGAAATTCATGTGTCTAGCAGGGACAAAACCCAGATCCTCCAATAGCCCAGGCCTCTAGCACTTAAGCTACAAGAGAAGTCCCCTTTCCTTTATGGCAGTCTAGGGTATATGGTGCATTGTAGAGTGGCTCTGACTCGAACCAGTAGATGGCAGTGATGCATTAGTCAGATCTTTCCAGCGCACAAGCCATAGGAATATAGTAAACCCCATACTTCTCTCACAGCCATTTCATCCATTTTAGCTGGTTTCTTCGTGGTGTGCTGCAGTTCTGTGGTGTCTCATGTGGTTGTGGAGCTACCCGGGGAGCAAAGGCCCTCTAAAGCCAATCTGAATTCTCCTCCAGGGATGGAGAGTTGTGGAGTGAGCTGGCTGCTTGGCACACCCTTTGCCACACTTTTAGGGTGCAAATTCACAGGATGGGCAGCCTTTTCACAGGTGGCACCTCTTCCCTGCATAGTAGGGCCGGAGCACACAGCCACCTGACTGTTAACAATGGTGTATGCTTTTTACCCTTGGGGTAACTAATGCACATGAGCTATCCTGATGGAAGGTGAGGCATTTTGGTTTTTCAAGTGTGAAATGGTTCAGTTCTGCTTTGGTTGTGCATCAGGCCCTATTTGCATGACGAAAACAAATGCACGAGGCACATGGAAACACAGAACAGGCCCAGCATCGCTACAGCACCGTGCAGACATGAATTGATTAAGCCTCACACATTCCTGGGAAGTCAGGGAAATAATCTGGAGTATCCCAGCTTGCCACATGGGCAGACAGGACTTGAGTGGGATTTAATCAAGGCAATAAATGGAGCCTGTGTCAGAGCCACAGTTAGAAACCAGGAGCTCCTCACTGCTCGTTCCATTCTTGGTCTGCCTGCCTTTTTATTAATCTACCTACAAATCCAGAGTCTGTTTTTCTCCTTCATCCTTTGTCTGCTTTTGCTCACGGTTACCCCCATGTGAATCAGTGGTAATGAGATTAATGGCTGAGATTCTTCTGTCATTTGTACTTGGGCTCCCCCAACATCAAACTGGTGTAATGGAGAGCAGACTTGGCCCTGGGGTGTGTAAATTTGGTAAGTGTAGCATCTCTCGTTGGAAAGTTTTTCCAAGTCATTACAGCCCCAAGAGCCACATGCCTTGCAAAGAATAAGGTGTTTCTGCTATGTTAAAGAACTAAAGCTGCCCATCGTGTACAGAAAAAACAAGGATTCAGAGGAAGTCCGTGCGTTCCTGGACAAAGTCATCACATTCTGTTGTGAACTTTTGTGGCTATCGAGCACCTATGTTAAATTTGTGAAAGAGGCTTCGAGGTTTTTTTTCTCTTTGATTGGAACAGCATTATGTTCCCTAACAAAACACACCGATTTATAGCACTAAAATAAATAAATAAAACCTGGCGCCTTCCTTGGATACTTTCCATTGGAGATGCAAAATCTATTTCTTGCCCACCCACAACCCCTTCTCTATAAGACATACCTTCTCACTCCTTCTGTTTAGCGCAGGTCAGGTTCATGTGAAAAACCTCTCTGTGTACTGGCTGAGTCATTAGCGAGCCCATCTGAGACACAGTCAGGCTGAGTTTTTTTTTAAAAAGTCTAGTTGGGAAGAGCTGACCACAGACGTGTTAAGAACTAGTCACATGAGCAGCAGGCCATATGTGTGCTGAACAGTTTTCACAGCATGTTATAATAGCAAGACTGGAAGCAGAAAATGGATCTAGGGTGGGTATTTCACACATGCTTAGCCCAGGCCTTGCTGCTCCCATTAAAGTCAGAGGCGTTCTGTCCTTGACATCACCGAGGCCCAGGATTTAAGTAAAGGCTGCCTTCAAATCCCACCACAGATTTGTGTGGGTTCATGGCTCCCCAAACAAAATTTTCCCTGTTCTGGAAGCACAGGGTGTAAGAAATAAAAGGACAATGGGGCAGATTCTGATTTCAGTTCCACAGGTGCAAATCCAGATTGACTCCATTTACATCAGTGAAGTCATTCTGGATTCACTCTGGGGTATGTGATATCAGCTTTTGTTGCAAGGACTTCTGTGCCCTTTGCTGGAAGGGTTGCAATTCATTTTCTATGGTGGCCAGCTTCAAAGAGCAGCAAAAGGAGGGGACTGCATTTAACAGTTGGCTCTGTGGAGCCTGGCACACAAGGACATGGTGAAAGGGGACAGCTGCTGATGAGGAAAGGGGTGACTAAGGGGCTAGTAACCAGCTAGTGTCGTTCACTTCCCATTCATCACATCCAGCCCAGGTTAGCAGTGAATGAGATGTGCCACAAGCTGGTGGCTGCCTAGAGTTTATGTGAAATGAGTTGTGCTTTGGATGGAGCCTAGCAATCACAAAAGTGGCCATCATGCCTGTGGGCAGCATCAGCAGAGAGAAGAGGGGCTGGATGGACCTTGCATGCCAAGCTACCATCTACCCTGCGAAGTGAATCGTCTAGCTCAGAGCTGGCAGATTGGCAGGCAGGACGACCAGAATGGCGTGTGGGGCAGGAGATGATCTTGTGGGTGAGGCACTGGGCTGAATGTCCAGCACTGCCACGGACTCTGTGGGGTCACCTTGGGAAAGTCACGTAACCTCCCCACATGTCCATGTCCCCTCCTGTAACCAGTAGGTAATAGTCTCTCCTTTCTCCCCTTCTTTCCCTGTTCAAGTGGGAACCTCTTCCGGCAGGGACAGTCTCTCAGGGGCGCATCCACACAGCAAAATAAACAAACAGCAAAGCCCAAGGCAGCCAATCTCAGAGTCAGGGTCAACTGACAGTATGCCCAGGGCCCGGCGCAATGGATCCTGAGCTCTGACCCACAATATGAATGGAGCCCATACCCGCTGGCTGTGCTGGGATGGGTGAATGGATGCGTTCTTTCAGCAAGGCTGCCAAGCCAGCCGCTTTCACCCTATAACCACCACACATGCCTACTTGCACAGATTAACCCCGCCAAAAAATCACACGTGACCATTAAGAAGGAAAGAATTTGTTTTCCCTCCCATTTCTGCTGTGGATGAGACTGTCCATGTGACCAGAAAGGAGGGTCAGTTCAGATCAGCCTTGCCCAGCTATGCGCCTTGTGACGCACCGAGAAAGAATGGGCTAGGAGTGCTGGGCGGAGGGGTGTTGGGGGACTGGGAGGATGTTCAGGAAACCACTTCCCATATTAACCAGAACAGTCAGCCTTCAATTAAGGGTCTATAAAGTGATTTTTCCCAGCTGGTTAACATTGCTTTGTCTTACTGGAATGGCTTAGTCGCAGTGCTTTCCTGAAGTTATTCCTTTCCTGTTTAGTCACATGCTTCAGTGAGCGGGTAGCTGTCATTTATCTCCCATATGCTACCCGCCTGGGAATGGACGCCTAGGAACACTGAACCTTGTAAAGGTGGAGAGGAGTAGGAGAGGCAGCAAAGAAGAAAAACCCTTTGGAAACCAGCTGAAGTCAACTTTTTCTAACTGTGAGATACAAAGCCCAGATATTTTGCTATGTCAAATGTGTTGCCTCAGTCCCACTTCTGACAGGCTCTATGGTCTGCAAACCAACAGATTGTCTTAATTGCCACCAGATACTGTTGGCTGAGTGTTTGCAGAGCGCTGGGTGCAGAAATGACTTTCTTTCTTAGGAGCTCATTCAGACAGGGATGGGAGGTATCAACATCTCAGAAATAATCTTTGGGAAGATCCGTGTTTTATTTCTTCCTTCCTCCAAGCTGGGGAAGAATCTAGCAGAAGTCAAATAAGCAACGGCCTGCCGAACACTAGCCTGGCATGTCTGCTTCAAAAGTCACCAATGCCTTCTGGGAAGCTGCGAACAACCCTGGAGCTGAGTGGAGCTTTGGTTCATAGTGGCATAGCAGCAAGGGTTTGCTGAGAGCAGGAGATGGCAAACCTGAGACCTAAAGTGTTAGTGAACACAAGCCATCTGCGGCTCCATGGGAATCCTGTGATGTTCAGCAGCTTTGCTTGGTTTTGACCTGAATGGATGCTATCCTCCTACTCGTTCCAGCTGAGTCTTGCTTTGCATTTTGCATTCACTTGCACCCAAATCCAAAAGTGAAACTCAGGGACAGGAACCTCTGAGAGACAAATTGAGAGTCTGTCTTCAGCTTCTCCCTCAACTGAACCACATGGTCTCCAGTAAATACTTAACTCAACTCCAGAGCAACTGCTGCTGCCAGCCAGATCCAGGTGCAACTTGTCT
This sequence comes from Podocnemis expansa, assembly GCA_007922195.1. Classification (NCBI taxonomy): domain Eukaryota; kingdom Metazoa; phylum Chordata; order Testudines; family Podocnemididae; genus Podocnemis; species Podocnemis expansa. Next base: position 2,101,732 of record ML682107.1, on the reverse strand, counting down.
TCTGCCCAGGTGGAAATGGCTGCAACCCTGCTGACTTCTGCAGATTTTCATCTGCTTATGCCAGAGCATGAAACTCCATTTATACCCCAGAAGACCTGAAGTCTCCTTGGTGCAAATGCAGTATCCAGGCTGGTGAAAGCCCTGCCTGGAATAAAACCCTCTGTGGAGGTGAGAACTGACCAGTGGCACCTGGTGAGTTTCAGGATAGGTGAGGCACAAATTACACAACAGGTATTGTACCATTGTACAGAGCAAGCTCTGGTACCCAAATCCACGCACAGACAGCCCTGAAATCTTTGTGCGTCCATCAGAGAAGCACAAAAAGACTGTGCAAAATAGATCTTCAGTAGCTTGTGGGAATTCTTCATTAGGCTGTGCCTCCCTTGTCTGCACTGATGAGCTGCCCCTGCCCTGGAAATGATCCTGGGGTGAGCATTCTTCATGGTGCTTCTGAGTCCAACATCGTTGTCCTTACGGTGTGGCCCATCTGTGTTACTAAGCCAGGAGCAAGAGGCAGAGTGACCCAAACAGTCTGTCTCCAGCAGCCTCAGTACAGAAAATCTTTTTTAATATCCATTACAACCTGTTCCTGTCTCTTTCTACTAGGAGATGTGCTGCAGACTTCACAGTGGCAGTTGCGCCAGGGCTATCCTCGGGAGAGTCACAGCTTCTGCTTTCTTGAGGTTCACCGAGACTGCTGATTCCACACAAACATCAGGGATGACTAGCTCCTCCTCATTATGGCTGTTTTCTCACCTTTAATTTCTTACCTGTTGCATTGCTTTGGTCCACAGATTGGGTAAACCCTGCTGCTGTATTGTCCAATTCAGAAGCACAGAAAAACTAAGGGGTCTCTCTCTCTCTCTCATATGTTGGCTACATGCTGTCACATTGAGACTGCAAGATGTACAATCTACATTGTCAGTGTGGTTCTTAATGAACGGGGGGCGGGGTCCCTCGGCACACCAAGTGGTATCCGACTTTGCCGACAGGCTGGATTTTTTTTAGGCATCTCAGCACATTCTTCAACCCAGGGCAAATCTGGTGTGCTGAGGAGTGTAGATGCCTGCATGTTAAAAGGTGCTTTGTGGAGGAGAAGCATGGGGACTGAGGTCTGTCTTCTTTTGACAAAGAAATCAATATCAACAGAACGTGCTGGGATACCAGAAATGAAATGTAGGAACGCTTGACTATGCCAGAGAGACAGCAAAGGAAGGGAGCTGGATGTTCCCAGATAAGGCTAAGAGCGAATGCTGCTTCTCTGTTGAGGAAGGAAGCAGGGTGATTTTCTCCTGAGGTTCAGATAAGGACTGAGAACTGAGGAATCAATGTTCTGCTCCATTTCTGTCCACCCCCACCATAAAAAGGATACAGTGGAACTGGCGAAGATTCAGAGAAGGGCAACAAAGATGATCAGAGGCACGGAACGGCTTCTATATAAGGGGAAACTAAAAAGATTAGAGCTGCTCAGCTTAAAAAAAGAGACAACTAAGGCAGGAGGTGTGATAGCAGTCTATAAATCAAGACTGGTATGAGAAAAGTGATGAAGGAAATGTTCTTTACCCTTTCCTACAACGCAAAGCCAGGAATCGTCTGATGAAATGAACAGGCAGCAGGTTTAATATGAACAAGAGGGAGCACTTTTTCCACACAGGCACAAGATTAACCTGTAGAACTCATTGCCACTAGATGTTTTGAAGGCCAAAACGATTAGTGGGTTCAAAAAGGAATTAGAAAGTTCACGATGGATGGGTTCCATCACTAGCTATTAGCCAAGATGGTGAGGGACGAAAGCAGGCTGGAGTCTAAGTATGAAGGGACGGAGGGACGGGACGCAGGCTGGACAAGTGGCTGAAAGCCAGGCACCTGGCCAGACACAGATCCTGTTACCTGTGAAGAACAAGTAGCAGCAGGCTTGCAGATGGGAGGATGTGGGAAAGGATCATCAGGAGACCAATTAGCCATCAGAGCAGTCATTTTTCAACTTTTTAGGCTATGTATCCCTTCTACCACATAGCCCCACCTGAGATAGCGTCATCACGTATCTGGGAGCAGAGTGCTGAGTCTTAATAAAGAGCTTTGCGCCCCAGTACAGGATTTTTCTCGCATGCCACTAGGTACGCACATTTCCAGTTTGAAAACCATTGCCTTTCGAGAGGCAAGGCAGGTGAAGTTTTATCTTTCATTGAACCAGCTTCTGCTAGTGAAAGAAAGCTACACAGAGCTTTTGAGCTACACAGAGTTCTTGGCTGGTCTGAGAGAGGACCACAAGCGTCACAGCTAAATACCCCACCCAACAGATAGTATGGCATGTAGTTAGCACATGTTTTAAGGGACCACTCCCCTCTTTTGTAGATCAGTCCTATGGTACAAGACAGTTGCCGTTCTGAACCGGATCTTCATTCACCAGTGTTTCATAGCCTGTGGGGTGAATGGGAGTCTAGTTTAATTACGCTTCCATATAAACACTGATACAGAAGGGCTGCTTTTTTAACAAAAAAATTAAAGTCCTACCGTGCCGTATTGTGCCCTTCATTCTCTGTGAATTCTTATCTTCTGAGGCTCAGATCAGGGAGGGGGAAGAAGCACAGAATATGAACATTTGCAAAAGGAATGACATATTCTTCAACACACAGGAAAATGTGAGATTCTTGTGGTTCACACGAAATTAGACACAGCAGCAAACTCCTTGAAGCCCTCCACCCCCCCAGCTCTAAGACAGCAACTAGTAAGAATTGCTGTGTGATATTTCTTGGAAAGAAGCTATTATTTGAAAGTGAATACTGAGATTTATTATTCTTGAGTTGAGACAGGGAGGGGTGTGGGGCTCACCTCTGTATAGGGCCCTGCGCAACAGGGTTCTTGCCTCTAGATGCTAGCCTAAGATAAAATAAATAATAATCCTATAATCTTCTTCAGAAGCAGGGCTGGAAGAATAAAGATAAAACAGATATATGAATAAATGGACTCAGTTTGTTCCATCACTGTTGAGAGGGACAAAATTATTCCTGGGTGCTCCAGTTGCACTGTGACTCCAAGCGAACGTCTGCAGATCCCAAGGGCTGCAGATTTTAATGTAACCCATGTGCCTAAATAGGTGCAATCTCTTTTAGGGACCCTTATGGCTGGGTTACAGGGCTGGGCAGATTTTGCAGCCCAGAAACCAGAAACTTCTGGTAAGAGGGTGAGGGAGCACACTGAGCATGCTCTACAAGTTATATTGTTTTGCTGGAGTTACATACCCAGGGAGAAGCCTGAGAAGAGAAGCCTGGAGAGGAGCAAACAGAGAGCTGCAGAGGACATTGGCTAAGGGACTCAGTGAAAGGAGCTGAGCAGGAGTGGTAGTTTAATGTGGGATGGAAACTCTGAGCAGTCTTCGCTGTGAGTCCTTTTAACAACTGGATCCTGGCTCTCCAGTTGCTTTCATCAGGGGTTTTCTCTGTGAGGCACTGGAGAGGGGCAATTGAATGAATCTGAGCCCACCCTAGCAGGTTACATTAACACAGATAACTATTTGCTTGCAAATCTAGCCGGTGACATTTATGGATCATCAACACTACTCACCTATTTTAAAAATTTCCAACCATCCAATCAGAGGGCAGAGACAATATCATTCCACCAATCACCAACCCCAAATAATGAGTCACAAATAATTTAAATCCATGGACTCCCCACTGGCTGAAAATGACATGTCCCTATCCAGCGAGTGCTCCTGAGCAACAAATACAGCCAAAGAAATCGGGCTGTGTTCACTGACAGACAAACGGGTTACGTTCACTGTGAATGAACACTTTGACTAGATTTGCCCAACTGACATTTGCTCCTGTAGCCCTCCGTAGCAAATTCACTGCCATATTGTACTGCCCCTCCCAACCACAGATCACACTGCATCAAACAAGAACAACAGATACAGACTCCATAAGGAATTTACACTTGCATCCTAGGGTACGTCTGCACTGCAATAAAAAACTTGTGGCAGCGAGTTGGAGTCCAGGGCTCATACTGCAGCATAAAAAATTGCAGGGATGACAAGTGGTTGGGGATAGAGAGGAGAAATGACTCAGTGACCTGTCTTACCCAGCTGTGTTTTAATCTGGTTCCTGACTGCCCTGCATGGCTTGACACAGTGACACTTGGAGCAACAACATTTGGATGCAGTTCAGACCCCAGTATCCCAAACCCTGTGAGCAGAGAGGGCTTCAGATCCCAGCTGCCATCCTACACCCAAATGTCTACCCTGGTATTTTGAGCCCTGCAAGCCCAAGTCATTTCCATGGCTGCTGAGACTCATTGCCGTGGGTTTGCTATTGTAGCGTGGTCATACCCCACAGCCCTTCCTGTGTTATTTCTTCTTGAAAGATGTGACCCAGGATTTCCTGGAATTGGAAGTTTAACCATTTCCACACAACTTAGATGGCCGGATCCAGTTTCCAGCTGAATGTAATACCACCCGGACATCTCACCTGTTTTACAGCATTTGCATCCAGATGGTTGGTGGCCAGTGAAAGAGCATTCAGCTCTTGGCAGCTCCTCAAAGAAGAGCATATTCTCCATGAGCACAGCAGTGAGTTTCTCACACTGTCAAAAGAAGAGGAGGGTCTGTTGATCACCCTTTAGTATTACTTTCCAGCGTGCACTATAGTAATTGTAAAAGTTAATTGCATGACGGCCCCTGGAAGATGATACAGCTCCTGACAGGGGCCTGCAGAAGGTTCCTTCGCCTCAATGTTTAGTCTGGGTGAAAATGAAGTTATTTCTTTATAAACATTGCCAGGGACTATACATGAGAAAAGGCCTTTCGGTAATCACTGCAAGCTACAGACCATGGCCCCACACAACCAAGTAAGGCCCTGATCCCTTTCATCCACTTCTCTTCAGCTTTTTGCAAATCACTCTTGCCCAGCTTCATTGTTTTAAAACAATTGACCTTTATTTGCCCAAAACTCACCGGGAAAAGGTGTGTGTGTGTGTGTGTGTGTTGGGGCGGAGGGAGTGTTAGCAATGTTAATAAATGTTTTGGGTTTTTGTGGAAAGGCAGCCTTGCTCCAAAACACACAAGAACTTGAATTCTTGCATTTTCCAATGATTTCTGGGCAAACTAAGCTTCCACTTTCTAAAAATCAATATTTTTGGAAGCTGGGGACAAATTTAGGGCTGTTCTTGAGAACAAATGAGCTGATTTTTTTCACTGTGAGAGGCAAGCAACCATTCCCTGAAAGTTCTTGAGGTTTTTCCAAACTGAGCGTGGGGATGTAAATTGGGAAAGCTCTATAAAGTTTGATGTTCCATGGAGAGGTGATACAGAATTTAGGGCCCTTCGCTAACTCCCACCACTGCTGCTACTGCAGCCATTGACTTGTTCAGTGGACGTTGAATTGCCTTCATGAGAGAGAGCGAGAGAGAGCACTGGTTGCTATCAATGGTTCCCCACCTGCTAGATCTGAGCTTTCACGGATTGCTACACAGGTCGCTTTGGCATTTGTCACCCATTCATAGGGGTCCCAGAAACGCTTGCTTTGCTGCCTCGCTCAGCGATGAGATATTGTCCTGGGGTGAATCTGATGCGTTCCAAATACTGTTCAATCCAGCGCCTCCTTCCGTTTCCTACTCCCACCCAAGCAATAGCCTATGTAGAGACAGTCGGCCACATGTGCCTGTGGTGTAACTGAGTGTAGCTTCACTCAATCCACTGGAGCTGTGCCTGTTGACTCCAGAAGGGGATTTGACTTAGCACATGTACGTGGGTGGTATGTGTACAGAGGACAGCAAGTGGCTGGGGATAGAGAGGGGAAATGAATCAATGACCTGCCTTACCTAACTGTGTTTTAATCTGGTTCCTGACTGCCCTGCATGGATTGACATGGTGACATTTGGAACAACACCATAGCTCTTAATGTGTACATGACTAAGTAATGCTGAACAAGGAGTGAAGGCAGGGGTGAAAATCGATGGCAAACTATAAGCACCCGTAATAAAATATTGATGAGCCTGCTGCTTTAAATGGCACCAAGACGCTGCTTAGAAATTTACACATTGATTAAAGTTGTTCCATTTGCCATATCCATTAAAGTCAAGTGTGCGCTTTGGTCATTCCAGGCTTGACGGATCTTTGAGCGTCGCTAATGTTCTAGCGCTGAGATTGTGTGTGGGAGGATGGATTTAAGGAAAATCAAACCAAATTATGATCTCATTAGTGCAAGTTAATTTATTTGCAACTTCAGCTCAATACCAAACAGTTAAATCACTGGTCTAATTCTGTTCTCATTAAAATGGTGACAAAACATTACCATTATGTGAAGTAGAGGCGGAGATGATCCTTGTGTTTGAACCCAGATCTATCTAAAATGTAAACCAAAAGGAATTGTTCATGAACTTCTCCTTTTAAAAAATCCTATTTTCCCATTATTGTGCTTCCCATTTATTTTTTGAACTGCTCTACATTCTTTGCTCTTTTCATTACAGGTTCATTTCTCCCCCTTCTCCCTTTCACTGATATACACTTGACATGAGACATGACATCTGTTTTCTCTGGCGATGGTGCTTTGAATTGTTCCTGTATTTCATTTCCCTGTGTGCCTTTATGCTCCCCAGTAATGAGTTGGCTTTAGATCTTTGTCTTCATAGCCAGTTTTCCATATGGAAATATAGCCATATGTTAGAGGGAAGATGTCCCCCTGCCTGTTATCTAGCCAGGTCTTCCTACAATTTTTAAAGCTGGGGTAAGCTACTCTAGTGAGTGCTTGAGAAGTCCCCTCAACTGCCCCTGCGTAATCATTTCTTAAAAGGTCTGACAGCTTGGCTTTCCAAATAACACTGATTCGAAACCCTTGAGCCACTGTTTGTCTGTGGCAGTTTTTGACTCATTTAGCACAGAAGCACCTATACAGTGGTATATGTGATGGCCCAGTAGGGCTAAGCAGTGCCCACAGTGAGGTGTTTCTGCTCCATTTTTGCTGACATGTAGCTGGGAAAGTGTGTTGTGTGATCCTTTTCAGTGCAATTTACACCTCCTATTGAAGCTGACACTGGGTTTCCTCTTAAGGGAAGACCTGCATCCTCCATTCTGCACTCCGTGTGATCTCAAATCTCATAAAGCCTTAATTACAAAGGGTTCAATTCCAGGTGGTTCTGAACATTGGTAAGGAACTGAGGGTAACATCTTTGTATCTGATCATGCATCCCCCCTCCCCAACCATTGCTGGAGTATCTAAGCTCATTGCAAGCGGATTGGGGAGTCCAAATTAAAAGCTATTTGGTTTTAACATCACTGATGATTTCCTGTTGACATTCAACCTTTTAATTTAAAAACTGTTCAAACAATTGCATTTCTAGCACAAATGAATGGGATTGGGACTATACAGTCAAGCTGCGCTGGCAGGTGCTCTGATGTAAATGCAGAGCAACTCCATTAGGCCTGATTGTGAGCTCACACTGGTGGCCGCATTGTGACTGACTCTTACACAACTGCCTGGGGTGGCAAGATGTCTGCTGAAAAAACAACAAGGAGTTGTGTGGCACTTTAAGACTAACAGATTTATTTTTTGCATGAGCTTTCGTGGGAGAAGATCCCACTTCCTCAGATGCTTTGAAGATGGGTGAAGCATCTGAGGAAGTGGGATCTTCTCCCACGAAAGCTCATGCAAACAATAAATCTGTTGGTCTTAAAGTGCCACACAACTGCTTGTTGTTTTTTCACTGGACTAGACTAACACGGCTATCCCTTTTAAAATTGACAAGATGTCTTCTACCTGTGCAAAAGCCAGTCGCAGCAGCCTCCTGTGTGAGATGGTCTCCTCGGTCCATAGTCCCTCCAGGGTGCAAGCAGAGCCATGGTTTGCTCCCCGTCTCTGGCAGTGTGTTCACACGATTCTACAGTAGTGCAACCCTTTGGGCTCTGATTCGGAAAAGTATCTATATTCAGGGAAGCAGTGAGCACGTGATTTCCAGAACTAACTCCTAAATCAGAGGGTTAGCAGTGAGGAAATGGGAAAACCAGGACTCTTGGGTTCTTTTCCCAGACCTGCCACTTACACCCGTCAGCCAGTGACTTAACTTACCTGAAGATAACCTAGCTGCTAACTTTACATATCTCTGTCCCAGCTCACCCATCTGTAAAGTTCACATTTTTTATTGGGTATGAAAATATTTGCTTTCCTCCCAGGGAACATGGAAGCATTTTCAATTTATTCTGCATGTAAACCCCTGTGGAAATATAAGTTAGTGCACAGTTGCTGTTTCCCCAGTGATGGATTTTGTCATTTTAAATCCCATCCCCTACCCAAAAACCACTGAGTGCTTTTGTTACTTTGGGGCATTTTCCTCCTCCCAACAAGACACCAAAATTGTCTCATCTCAGATCGGCTTCATCTTTATTAAAGCACAAGACCCACTGGTCCCAAGGAACGAGAAAGCTGTGGGGTGTGATGTATTATGCCTCCTTTGCTGGCAAGATTTATTAGCAAAATGAAAGAAAGGAAAGTGCTCCATGTATCAAAGTCGTGCTGGCCTGCAGTGAAGCGCTGTAAATAATACAGGGAGTTAGTCTGAATGGAGTTTAACAAGTCAGTTTGCTATTAGGCCCTGTGGAGAAGGGTGGCTAATAAACTGAGCTGTGCATTCCTGGTCCTGAGTTAATTCTGCACCCCAAACCTCCCTGTTTGCATCCTTTCCCCTCTCTAATTTTTGCCCATCAGTCACTATCCTGCGCCATGTCCTGTGTGGTTTCTGCTCTAGGGGAGAAGCCTTGGTGCATGCTGACTGTGATTGTGATGCTTAAAGGACACTAGGCTTTGTCCAGTAGCTTGACACTGAAGCTGTTCAAAGCAACAAAACCCAAAAGAGGAAGATGCTCCCTCTGAATGGTCAGCAGTTCTGTTTCCCATCAGAATTGGTCATTTGCTTTTCATGGACATCTTGAAAGTGGAAGTGTTTCAATCGGCTCCAAAAACCCGGCAAGGGCCTGGCTAGAGGGAGTGAGTGCCACGGCCTCGCTGGAGGGAATGAGGTTGGTGTACCGCAGAACACAAGGCAGTGGAAGTTCACCCATGGTAAAACGAGGCAGCCGGTTCTTCCCTTCGCCAGGGGTCAGAGAGGACCACTGTAGCTATGTGTCTGTGCAAGGCGGCCAACAGACGGGCTCTACCTCTCAGAGCTCCAGCCTCCTCTAGTGTGTCCCCCCGACATTAAAGCTGCCCTCTCACAACTTTTCCCCTGCTGCCCTCTTTCAGGGGGTGAGCCACAGACTGAGAGGGGTGGAGAGAGGCAAATGCTCCTTGGTGATGTGAATCCGTCCTGCTGGTTGCTTTGAACAGGCAGGACCAAGCTTAGAAAGCTGCATGGATGCAGCTGGGAGGCCCTAGCACTTCACTGAAGATGCTCTACGCCAACGGGCAGGACGGCACAACTAATCCACCTCCCTGAGAGGTGGCAGCTTTGCTGATGGGAGAAGTTCTCCCATCGACATAGCGCTGTCTGCATGGGGTGGGGAGTGTAGTTTGGTATAACTGCATCACTCAGGGTAGGCCAGCCAACTGGCTTCTGACCCCTTGTTATGTGTCATTTTTTTTGGTGCTCCAGAGACTTTTATTTAATGGTCTGCCTTGATTAGGGGAGTTGATGCAGTTACACAGGAGAAACCCCCCTATGGCAGATGGGCTGCATTCATGGGCAAGTTTCCGGAGAGGGTCACGGGTGCTGTGACGTGCTGAGGGTGGGGACTGCACTGATTTAGGGCTTCGTTATATGACCCATTCGTTTGTGGCAAGTCATAGTGTGAATCTACCCTGTGCTGCCTTGCTGTGAATTCACTGTCCGTGTGGACCCTGCAGACATGCAGGAAAAGCTAGTTAATGTGATTTGATCTCGTCTTCTTTCAAAAAGGAGTAGTTCAAAGCTGTCAACAGGGTCTACATGGACAACAAGTCCACAGCAGGCTAGTGCAGGGTAGATTCATGCCCCAGCTTGCTGCAAACTAAATGTTCATGTAGACTAGCCCTTAGTTGTATCAGTGAAGCCATATCCCAGTACAAAGAGGCCCTAAATATCACCCCTGGGAACTCACTGCCACCGTCCATGAATTCGTTGCCACTCGCTGGCCAAAGCAAGATTGAGAGAAGGGATATGACTAATGAGGATATCCAGGGTTAAAAATCATTCATGCTATTAACATTTTTTTTGAAGGTTTATACCATTTCGTGCTTTCAAGTGTAAGTCAGCCTCTAAATGTTCATTGTTAGCAGGGGACCTTCAGGCAGGGCAGTTGCCTATAACAAGATTTATTACATCCTCCTTGAAAGTTTCTGCTGCTCAGCACCATCTAGGGGGACCTCAGCTCTCATCCAATCTGGCAGTTCCTAGGTTTCTCTTTTGATTTCCCCTTCCCTGAGTTGACTCCTTTAGGAGTTGTTATTTTAAACTCCTCATATTTTAAGTGCAGGGAGATTTGTGCTCCAACTCCCCCTATAGCGACAGTATCGGTTCATATCCCAGTTATATTAAATGTAACCCAACCCCCCTTCTGAACATTAACATGTGGAAAAACAATGGCTTCCTAAATGTATAAAGAATGGGTGGTGTGTTTTACTGTTTGTTAATATTATCGCAGGGCTCTTTTCAACCTTTTAAACAAGCTCCTTTATTTTTTCTTTTGCATCCCTCGCCTTTTACTAATAACAATATAAAATGTGCTGCCTAATCTTTACAAGGTAGTTTTAGAAGTCAGCGTTTTTACAGACCAAGCCATCTTGTGTGCATGTGTGTGGTCATGTGTGGGTGGTCATGTGCTCCCCACAGCAGATCTCGAGAGGACTGGAAGTCCAGGTGAAGAAATAGTCATAACATTGTGTTTCTGTACCAGCCGTCTTCCGGCTACAAGCAACACGAACGTTTGCAGGATATACAGATACTTTGACACTTTCACAGTCCTGTTCTAAAAATGCCTATAAAAGGTACATTAAACATTGGCTTGTGTGGATGACCTTGCTTAGCCCTCCTCCTATAACTCATCCCTGCCAGCGCCCGACAAGGAAGGCAACCCTTTATTTATAAACATCTACTGCATGAAATCTATAAGCGACACCACTCCTGGATGTACAAGCCTCTGCTGATATTAAATTCTCTTGCTGGCAATGCTACGATAGTGTGAGAGGTTGCTGGCCCTGCTATCTCTATAAAGAATCAAGATTGCTTCTGCTGTCACTCGCTTGCAGCCTCCAGTGCCCAAAACATCACCCCACTCTGCTGATCTCTAGCTGGCAGGATAGCCCCAAGAATCCCATAATTCAGCCTCTTGAATTTAGAGCAGTCCTGAGGTTGCTGTAATCTGCCCTGTGGACAGGGTTAACAGAAAATCAGCCCTGGTATTGAGGAGTTTCAGCTGGCTTCTTAATGGACCCCTCTTTATTGCACCCAAATGGGTGCATATGGGAATCTGAGTCTTTGTCTCTCCTGGGAATACTTTCCATTGGACCAGAACTTGAGCTTGCATTTGTTTGCCCCTGCTGTGACTTCACTGGTGCTAGTGGTTACTCCAGATCAAGAGCAGCTGAAGTGAGACCAGCGACAGGCCCAAACTCTTTCTGATGTGGTTCCTGTGGGTGTACTTTTCAGAGGTGCTGAGCATTCCCAGTGTCAGCTGAAATCAGCAGGTACCGAGGTACTTAGCCCAGGTTTCTAAATGTACTTAGGCATTGTTGCACTGCCTAACTGACTTAGGAGCTGACATCTCATTATCAAAAGAGATTTAGGCACTTAGGAGCCTGAATGCCATTGAACGTCCTTTTGAAATTGAAACGTAGGTCCCAAATTGATTAGGCGTTGCAACTTTGAGTGCCACAGTGCCTAAATACCCTTAAAAATCAGGGCCTAAACCCCTCTGCAAAATAGGCCATGTGTGTTGGTTTAAACTTAAACACCAGTAACATGCATTTCATTTACACCTCAAACTTTTCACCAGCCGTTGTGGTTCTCTTCTCTCATGAAAACATAAACTCCTACAAAGACTTCTCTCTGTCTTAGTTCCACTTTTTTCTGTTTTAAACCACGTTTGTAAGGGGAGAGAACCCAACTTAACCCTTCATTGTTTTTCTCTCTTGGGACATGGAGTGACCTCCCCCCAGCTGGTTGTGCAGAACACAGAATGTTTCACTTGGAATTATGAAATTTCTAACTTAAAAAACCCACCAGCAACAAAAAGCGAGTCACCACCAAGCCATCCAGCCATTAAATATGCTCCCCCCAACACACATTGGTCCCTTGATCAAAGATGCAGAATGACTGGCATAACAGATGAATACCCATCTTTCTCCTCCTGCGTGAGCCCCATAGGTCTGTCCTGACAACAGCTTTCCCAGCTTGAAACTCTAGAGACTGTCAACTCCAATGATATGGTTGGCTCCGGGGCTCTTTCCACTTCCATTCCATTCTTTTATCTCCTGAAAATTAGAATAAAGACTAAAATGAAACTTTAATACTGTAAACTTACAGAAGACTGGGGCGTGAGGGAGGAAGGAGTGAGAGAAAAGAGCTCATGAATGGGGCTAAAGAAACACATAGCTGGGAAGCGCCCAACCATGGTTGAAAGAATTTTGCTCATAAACTCAGGCATTCAAAAAACATCTTCTATCTCTGCAGTGCCATCAGTGTGTGGCTTTATTTTTTTCAGAGGCAAGGAGGTGCATTGTGTGTTTGTGTGTGTGTGTAAATCCTTCATCAGTTTGATTTCAGATGGTTAGATTTTAAATATCCATCCTTCCAGAAGATGCAAGGTTGCACTCAATGCATCTCCCAGGAATCTGACTTAATTGTTGATTTATTTTTTAAAAAATTACCAGGAGCTGTGGTTTGGGCTGGAAATAGCCAAATCATGTATTTTGAAGGATCAGAGAAAAAAGGGGGGAAGGTTATGCCATTAAATCAAATGAACTTTCATGCTCTCAGCACTGTGAAACAGATCCCATGTTTAGCTGCTAACCTAATCCAGAGGAACATTTGCATGGCTGGGATTACTGCATAGCTGAAGGGTCAGGGAACTGAGAGGGGAAAAAGACTTAAATGGGAGGGATGAGGTTCTGCAGCCCCAAAATCAGGGAGAGATTTGCCACTCACTTCACTGGGCATGAGACTGAGACCACCAAGAGGTCCTAGAAAAAGCCAGTTGAAATGCTGTGCTCTGGTGTCCTTGAACATGTACCAGTTCAGGGCCCAATCTGCTCCCACTGGAATTTTGTCCTCAGGCTCAATAGGCACCCAAGAAAGCCACTGGGAAGCGCATTTTGATTTGGTGCATGGGAAAAATGAGTGGTTTACCAGATCTGATTATATATATATTTTTAATGGTGTGTTGGGACTCGATTCTTATCCCAGATTTAAATCTAGAGGTGACCAAATGTCCCTAGCAGCTGATGGCTGATCTAAGTGAGATGAGTTGCTTAGGTCTCAGTCCACCATCTAAAGCATAAAGCACACCATTTGACTTAACGCCTCTGAGGGTGGTCGGAGCAGTTTCGGGAAGGAAACCAAACAGATTTCTCACAGTTCCTCAGGGCTGAGACACAAACATAGACTGCTTTGCCTGTGCTGCGCTGGTTTTCGGTCTAAACAGAGGCCTCTGGCCTCCATGGCACCAGTCTAGCCCCTTTCACGAGCTCTGGACCCATTTTAAAAGTCAAACTAGTGGTGGGCCTACTAAAATCACACAGTCGGTGCATAGGACCTGTGCAGCAATTTGCTATAGCAGAGCTCCGCAATGTTAGCTGCTGCGTGCATGTATTACAGAAGCCTAATGAGCCCAATCCTCTGCCGACGTAAGGGCTGATTACATGGCTGGCTTTATCCAGAATTTAGTTCTGAGTTTATCTTGGGGAAAATCCTATTCTGTCACATCATGATGCAGTTCAGACAGCTGCAATTTAAGCATGCAGAAAACAGCTGTAATATTTAACCACAGCAAGGTGTGATGCCCCATTACCATCCTCCTTGGATCATCCTTTGGTCCTGTAAGGAAAATAAAATGCATCACCTTGGTGGTGCTTTATACTCCCCCTGCACCTGCTTGGCACACACAGCTGAAAGACCAAGTGAAGCACAAGGTAGCAGGAAATTAGTTCAGCAGTAATGTAACAAAGTTCGTTTTCTTTTAACAGTTTTTCTTTAGCCAGAGGTTACACAAAGCATGTGGTATGATCTCTGCTGAGTTTTTTTGCAGGCTGACAGCATGCAGGGAGCAAGACTGGCTCACAAAAAGCTACATAAGAACCTGTAAATTAAAAGGCAACCAAACAGCAGGACCAGATAAATGATGGAACAAATTGCAAGTCTGAAGAGACGCAGGAATTTCCATCTTCTGTAACTTATCTCAAGGGGGGAAGAAAGGCAACCCTGAAATAATTACACAAGCAAACAGTAATTGAAGTGTTGTTTACAGTAAGCATGGATCACTTACTGTATTTAACTCAACTGTCTTGACAGTCAGCATATGAGAAAACATTTCCAGAACCATTTTACTTACATGCATTACAATGACTAATCTGGGTGAGATGAGTTGGTTAGGTCTTAGTCCACAGAGTACAGCGGGGCGCAGTTCTCCACGCTCTGAGCCATGCACAACTCTGCTGACGTCAGTGGAAAGCTACTAGCGTCCCAGAGAACAGAACATACCCTCATCTGTCTTGATGAGAGATAAGTGCAAACCCAGACCATGGATTTAAACCTGGGCTACCACTCTCCGCCTTGCTATGGCCTCTTTGTGCTGCCCTGGACCCAGCTGGGGAAAAAAATCCTCTGATGTGGGAGATGAGTCGGGCGTAAGGGCCCATTTTGCAGCAGACACAGCTACAGTGGTTTTGTGCCGTGCTCAGCCTGTTCTGTCAAACCATAAGCAGCCCCTGCAGCAGCCCAGACTTGTGAGGTGTAAAGCCTCTTTAACCCCTCCTTCTGTGTTGCCTAGGGCCAGAATACAAAATTGTACCTCGGAGCCAGGTTCAGATGTTGCAAAAGGCATCTGTTGCAATGGTCTGAACCAAAAGTCCTCCTCTGAATATCATCAAGCTGTGGGGAGTTGAGAATGCAGCTATGGGTCTGAATTTTATCACAGGAGGTCCTGCGTCAGTCCCTCTTTATATATGCTGCACCTGAATCTCAGAAAGGCCTCACTCAACTCTGGCTTTGGGTCTGCGTGCTGCCATCTGCAGATAATGCCAGGTGTAAATCTACAAGAGCAGTTAAATAGTTCGATATCTAAATGTTGTAGAATTTGCTCAGTTGTGTCAGCGGAGCATAACTGTCCACTATGATCCTTTCCCCACAGCTTAGCCATTAAGAGCCCATAACTTCCACCTAGAGCTGTATCATGTCTGCAAGAGTCTCATTTCAGTCATTATAGCTGCATAGACTGCAGTGCATTTACCCTAGTTGAAAAGCTGGCCCATTTACTAAAGAGCAGGTACTAAACAGCTTAAACCTGCTAACCAGATGGCCTTTGGAAAACCTACGCAGCTACGTGACAGGGTGAGAGAGAGTTAAAGGCCATTTAGTCACACCTACTACATCGATGGTGTCATTAATTCATTGCACCTCAGCCAGAGGGGGTGGCTCTAAGCGGGGTCATGAGATAACGGACAGCAGAGCCCCTCATAAGTCTGGTGGAGGAGACGTGGAGAGACTCTGGGCAGGAGAACAGATGCCTCACGAAGACTTTCTCTTAGAGAGCCACTGCTCAGTATTGGAGCGAAGAGAAGACTCCAGAGTAAGAAGCAGAAAGGGGACTGAAGACAGATTTGTTGAAACCCTTTGGATGCTTCTTAGTGGGAAAGCTGGATCATGCACGAGGACAGACAGCCTATGGGTGCCAAAGGCTTGCAGAGAGAAGATCTGATGAGAGCAGGTATTACGGCAACGAATGCAACTGCTTGCTGACTATTCTACGCTCTCCGTAAGCAGTCAGATGGGAACAGGCTCCCTTCATTAGGGTTTTGTTTTCCCCCACATGGTTTCTTCTGCTGATTTACAGCCAAAATCCTAGTCTGGTCTACTGGTGTAAAATTAGTGACCTCTTAGTCCTCTCCCACCACATGCACCCACACACTTTATTTAAGATCAGGAAGTTGAACTTCTGTTGGAGTCAACGGAAGTCTTGAGAGCAGAAGACTTGCAAAACGGGGCTTTCAACACACTAAATAAAAACTATTCTTGTAACGTGCAGCGGCGCATGGGAAGAGGGAGAAGAAGGATGAAACATTTGTTTTATTTTTAAAATATAAATGAAATGTATGATGAGTGTGGGACATGCTATTAAGCAAATGGCACATTTCATGGCAGAACCTGATCATCACAAAGCTGAGGAAGAAAAACTTCCTCTCGTGCAGTTCAGCATCAGTTGAATGATGGGTTGGTTGGTTGGTTGGTTGGAGTTCTTCTTGTTTGTTTTTTTGGTTTTGTTTTGTCTTTTAGACCCCTAAAGCATCAGGCACAGATCACTCACTGCCAGAGACAGGATACCAGACCTGAGAGACACGTTTGCTATGGATTTGACTTGGCAGGCGCTCAAACACAACTGTGTTGGGCAGCAGGAGAAAATAAAACAAGGAGTCCTGTGGCACTTTTAAAGACTAGCAAATGTATTTATCGCACGAGCTTTCGTAGGAGAAAATCCTACTTCATGAGATGCTTTGACAAAGTGAGATTTTCTCCTATGAAAGTTCATGTGATAAATACATTTGTTAGTCTTTAAGCGCCACAGGACTCCTTGTTTGTTTTGCTGAACTAGACTGACACAGCTACCCCTCTGGAACTTGTCAACATGCAAGGAAAAAAATAAGTAGTTCCACTGATCCAATGTGGTGTATAATAAGTTTTTGTGAATCTAAATTTCTTCTCTTCTTGGCCACTTTTAAAGCTACTTACACAATGCAATACCAAAAGATAACACCTGGTAGCCTGGGATGAAAGTACCATAATTTGAATTCCAAACTCTTGTGGCAACATGGCTGGTCTACCCTGAGGTGTCTGCCTGTGGATTTTTGGCAGATTGTGTGATTGCAAGCGTTTCTAGAACCTGTTGCAGAACTGGGGCGTGGACAATGGACCAAATTCAACCCATTTCAGTGAAGTCAGGAGGTCAGCTCTCCTGCTGGTGGCAACAGAACTACGTAGATTTATGCCAAAGATCTGGCTCAAATATTTCTTCTTGTTTCTTGCACCCCCTGTCTTTGACTAAAGACAAATGAGCATGGATCTATCAGCTTGAAATCTATCCAATATGACACTTTGTTTCCCCAGTCTCCTCTCTTTACAGTGGGCAAGCAGATGCCTGATGAAACATATGAGACAGTTGAGAGAGATGGCTTTGCACATCCAGCAGAATGCAGATTTTCTGGTAGTTCTTACTCCCCCAAAAGCCCAAGAATCCACAGGCATCGAATAAATTCCACATACGTTAAATATGCTAATTGAGTAATTGCTTATACACAGATGGTTAATGCACTATTTTCTACCCTAAACTGTGCACAAATCAAGCCCAACACATCTATATGCAAGACTTTTATTTTTAATGCTCTATTTTTTATTCCAGGATGTACTTTAGCTAATGATTGCACCACTGCCTCTCATTTTCTATCATTGCCGTATTGCTGCTCTGCTAACTTCATGATAAATGCTCTGGGTGCCTGGAGAACAGTTTGAATGGTACTAGGCAGCCACTTTTCAGCTGCTTCCTGCTCACTATTATCGCACTAAACTCAACTGCAAACTTCTCATTGACTTCAACGGTGCAGGACATCATTTCAGATTGGGGTATAGCCAGCCCCTGTTTTCTGGCTAGGCCCCTACAAGTGCCAGGGGCTAAAGCGGGTGGGCCTCAGCCCATGCAGGCCCACCCGTAG
The DNA here is from genome assembly GCA_007922195.1 of Podocnemis expansa. NCBI lineage: Eukaryota > Metazoa > Chordata > Testudines > Podocnemididae > Podocnemis > Podocnemis expansa. Next base: position 2,083,856 of record ML682107.1, on the reverse strand, counting down.
CTACACTCCTGTTTCCGATACCTCCTTAACATTTGCCATCCAAGCTGAGTTGATGTGTTCCTGGCCAGTTCTCTACTTAAGGGGCTGGTTCAGTTCCCCCTGACATCTACAAATGGGAGTTGGATTTGTCCCTAAATCCTTCCTTGGGTAGGCTCTATCAGACTGGAACTGCGGTTGAAATTCATCCAACCGTGCAAAAACTTTAATCACTGGCCATATATATGGGTAATCATAAAGTGTGATCTTTGCTTATTTAAATGAATGGCGCTGTCTGCAATTATTGACCATGCCATTCAATAAATACTATATAGGCAGCCAATTGTATTTCATGCACCAAACATTACGTATGTGCTCACAACTATATTTCATGAGTGCAGATAATATTGGTGCATCAGTCAAAAACAGATAGAAGGATTTGCATCTGATGTTTCTCAGTATCAGGGCACTGAGGAAACAAGATTTAAAAAAAAAGGTCTCTAGAGTGCAGGTAATGCCGTGTTATCAGGTCATTTTGCTTTCATGTGGAGGGTTAGGATTACTAGCCATCCAGATCCAGTGAATAACTGAAAGAAGAACTGTGGCCTTATTTATGGGTTTGCACTGAGTTCAACATTTGATGGCCAGCCAATGCAAAACCAAAAGTAGATAAGGAAGGCTGCTTTCTGCACTGGAGGAGCTTCAATCCGCTTGAAACCACAGTTAGCCTCATTGGTGCAAAACACGTCTTTCCTTATCTGCACTCATGGGTTGCGCTTGCATAACTACACTGGTGGCTCACTCTTGACTGCTGGAATTGAAGCAAGTTACCAGTGAAGACCATGCTTGTGCTCTGCCCCTTAGTCCTGGCAACACTATCTAGTTCTTCCTGGCAAGAGAAACTGCTTCCTAAGAGCTTCCTTGGAACAGAGGCATTTGTAAACAGGAGCTTTTCTCAGGAAAGGAAGATGCTTTTTCTTTGGTCTTCTGGAAATGGAGTCAACAGTGCTGGTCATGAAGCCTCTCTTCATCCAGCTCATAAGCCATGAGACGAGCACAGTTACTGTTGAGTGCTTCCTCTTTGTTTCAGATCCTTTGTGCTGATTCAGATATTTATATTCGGTGATGAAACCTTTTTTGGTTTTTTTTTCTAGCTTTTCTTTTTTTTAAAAAAAAAGCTCTAGGGTACTTTGGTAAATAAGAGATGTAATCCCTTTGTTATTATTATGGTAAAGGTAGCCTTCCACAGTGTTCTTTTTCTAAGAAAGGTCTCTAGATGGACCGTGACTTGGCTGTAAAAGGTGGCACCTCTTGGTTAAGCTCATAGAAGAAGTGGTAGGTCATGAGATCAAGCTTGATTGGTGAACGGTTATTTGTCATGGAGTGGGAAAGTTTTCCTATTCACAGCCACTGGTTGGAGATGGCAATCTATGAAAAGGTAGCATACATGAGTCTGACTTAAAATTAACTCCTGGTTCGTCAAGGACAGTGAGGTGAGTTCTCATTCACATTGACTGGCTCAGTCTGCTTCTGTGCCATTCAGCAACAGTCTGCTCTTGGCTTGGCTTGGCTTTAAAAGACACAGCTCCACTTAACATTAGTACACAGTGCAGAGCAGTGGAGTAGCTGTGGATGGGCCACGGCCCACCCACTTTGAAAACAGGCCCACCCAATCAAATTTTAAGCAATTCATCCCGCTTGTTTTTTCATCAGCCCCTGTTTTGCTTGTGACACGAGGATTGTGCCCACCCACGTCAACCACAGGCCCTGCAAAAAAATCAGTGCAGAGTTCTGTAATGTGTACCCAACCTGCCTTATGATGTAACTCGGAAGAAAGGAAGCAGAGATAACATTATGCTACACTGCAACCCACTGTCAGGTCAGGAACAGCGAGAAATATCAATAGGATGCAGGATCAAACCCAGAACAGGGTTTGTAACTATATGCTGAGAGAGCGACCCTGACGCATAAGTGAGGGGGTCTGTTTTTTTCTTACACTTTGGCATTGCTTATCTATCTTGTCATGCCAACACAGGCCCTTTGAAATGACGCAAATTGAAAACAAATGCACCCTGGGAGCAGTTTCTGCGGGCAGCCTTGCCACATTAAAGATGGAAGGCAATTGCAAGCTTCTCCGTTTGTATGCAGTTTACATGATCCTGTATTGGGGAAAATTTGGATACCTCTCCACTGGGGTGGATCCTGAGAGACGCAGGTCATCTCCTGTGAAATGCCAAGTACCTTCAAGTCCCTATTATAGAAGTCAATGAAAAGAGAAGTGAGCACCTCCCAGCTGCAGACCTTCAGCATGTAATTTAGCTCCCCACTGAAAACTGTATTAGTGTCTGTGGTCAACTTTCCACTAAGCCCCCACCCGGCACATCCCATCCTTACTGGCTATGACTGCACCAGTGTGCTTTTCAGTGACATCGCTTTCCTTTGTACCTATTTTCTCCTCCCAGCGTTTATTTTGGTAAAGGGTATGTAATCCATTGGCGTGTGCTTCTGTCTCTGAGCTATTTGTTTTCCTTGAGAATTTAATATAGATCTAATTATACAAAAATAAAGTATAATAAATAGACCTATTATTCAGCCCCATCATCTAAACATCAGCCATGAGGGATATGCTTCTTTTATCCACAAACATGCTATATGTATACACAAAGAGCTCTCAATTCTGTTAGCATTTAACCATTTCCCTCTCCCTGGTGATTCAGAAGCCAGGCCTAAATCAATGGCAGATAGAAATGCATTCACTGTGGCTTTGAAGAGGTGTCAGATCTTTGCACAGAAGACTTCGTGCTGGGTGATCTGCATTTCTGGTTCCAATTTCCAATTTCTGGTTCCTGCAGGCGGTGGGTCTGCTGCCTATTTTGTCTGTTTGAGACAGCTGTGTGTGGGAAAGGGGGACACAAAAGAAGGGCTCGGCTTTGCTGACAAAAATCATCATGAGTGACACCACATGCCTAGAATTGCCAGCCATCTAGTTTTTACCTGGACAGTCCAGTTTTTAGCTTTTGTGTCTGGGTCCCATTTATGGTTATCAGTTGCCTGGTTTCTGGGGACCTCGCAACCGTAAATGGCACCTGAACAAATGCCTGGCTATTAGTGGGGGTGGCAGGAGGTGCCACATCCTTAACCCACAGCTGGTTCCTACCTGCAGGCAGGCTAAATGATCCAGGATCGGAGGGGGATGTAGGGGAGCACATGACAGGGGCAGGACCTTGGGAGAAAGACGTGGAGCAGAGGCGGGGCCTTGGGGGTCCAGTTGCCAGCAATTAGAAAAGTAGCAACTCTGTACGCCATTAAACCCCCTGACACTTATTTACTAGGAAGACATATATATTGATTTAGCAGCAATAAGAACAAAAATGGCACCAAGGTCTGGAGTAGAGGGACAGAAAGTCTCCAGAAGTTCTTATCAGACTCCCCTGTTTTAGGGCTGCAAGGTCCCAAGTAGCTCCCAACTGAAAGTCACCATGAGATGGGGTTGCTCTGTACTTTGCAGAATCAGACATGAGCAACCAACTCAGCATATTCAGCCAGTTCAGACACACATCAGGCATCTCTTTCACTTTCACCTCCAGGGTATTGTCATCAGCATTACTGATTTCCTTTGGCACTGTGCCGTTTTATCACCTAAAAAGAAGGCTGCAATAAATTAAAGAAAGGAGGGAGAGCCAGTTGAGACAGAACATCGTTATAATGAACACATCAGACAGGAGCACAGAACAACCTATTTCCCCCATCGATTGGTGCCAATCATTTCTGGCACATACATTTCTTAACCACTCTTTTCTGCCACACCAGAGACCTTTGCAAAATGTCAGTTTGCATGTACAGTCGTGCATGCTGACCACTTAGATTAACTTGTGTGTATAACACTGGAATAAAGCGGGTAATCTGTATGAGTCAGCACTGCCCTCTTCTGGGTGGCGTCAACAGTTCTGAGTGGTGTACCATAGTCTCTATCCTGCTGAGACTCTCCATGAGCTCAAGAGGACCTGATAGGTTTGAAGCAGGGGGAGCTATGGTCTACCCCTGCTGGCACTGAGGATAAATTGATTAGAGTATCCAAATTTTCCACATGCTTCATACCTTTTGGCCACCATTGTGCCCAGGCAGGAGGATTATCCAGGTGTAACTGAAGATATGATTTAACCCACCGTGTTTTGCTTTTGTGCTTGTTCCACATGTCAGTAAGTTGGCACGGAGATGGCAGTGACTTGTTTTCCCTTGGCTTAGCAGTGTTTTGTGTTAGTCAGAAGCCTGGCATTTCCCCATCTTTGGAAGTGGTCATGCTGTGTGCCCAGACGGGCTCTTTGGAAATGGAAACCCTTTGTTGTAGAGATGGTTTGTACTTCTGTATGTATTCTTCCCTTACAGACTTCAAAGAGAGTGGAAATTTACTGCAGACACTGAGACACTTGCATATTGTCAGAGTGAATGCCCCAGCCTGTTTGCAACTAATTTCCCAGTCCAGAGCAGTAAAGCCCATCATGTTAATGTATAACAGGGAAAGAACTTGAGTTAAACTCTACATGATCTTTTTTACTTCTTTAAACTCTGTTAAAGAGTGAAAGTGCTCACAGGGAGGCTCTGCCCATGGAGAAAGTGGCTGAACTCAACCTATGAGTAATGTATGTGACCCTATTGCCTTCATATTCCTTGGTGTTATTACTCTGTGTGCACTGCATTTAACAGACAAACAAGGGACACGTCCCTGCCTTGAGTCAATTACACACATGGGATCAAACACCACATTAGGCAGATAGTCCGAGGGAGAGCATAAAAAAACTTCCTTTCCTTCCCTTTCCCACAGTGTAAGGAGCTAGTCAGAATCTATTCTTTTCCAGGCAGATTTGTATACCATGCTCATCATCTTAGTATCTGAAAGCCTTCAAATAGTGCATTTGTTATGTGACTACACAGCTGTCACGTGCTTTTTGTTCTCTCATTCTCTCCTCAGGGGAAGAAGTGTGTTTAATGGCGTGCCTTATTTGATAGGGTTTATTTTATTTAATATACCTGTTGCTCTTTGTTTGTATGAGCAAAGGCAAGGTCAAAGAAACACAACCTGGCACACAGCGTGGGAGGTGGGGAGATCTGGGATGGTCCTTAATTCCTGTTCAATCCACCATCTCAGACTGGCCTTTTTAAATGTTCTGCGACCCTGCAAAGATGAGCAGTGGCTTGACTGCAGAAAGCCTTGTGCCAGAGGAGTGCAGTGGTTGACCATGAGCTTCATCCTGGAGCTTCAGGTCCTTTTACAGAGCCTGGGCGAAGGGCATGGGGCACCTGAAGGAGAAAGACCAAGACTTAAACTTGATTTGATGTTATAGGGGAAGCCAGTCTAGCGAGCAGAGGAAGGTGCTGTGTATTCAGGGTAACCTGTGTTTGCAGAAGAGATCCAGTGCAGTGTTTTGTACTAGTTAGGGTTTGGTTGGTTTAGCTGGATTGGTCCTGCTTTGAGCAGGGGATTGGTGGAACTAGGTGATCTCCTGATGTCCTTTCTATGTCTCATCTTTTATGATTCTAGAGTCTCCTAAACACTAAAGGCTTTGTATCTTGGTATGTCACATTGCTGTAATCCAGCACAGAGGTGACAAAGGTGTTACTAACTGAGGCCAGGCCATCGTCCATCAGGATGAGCTGGTGTCTCCTCACCACCCAGCAATGGTAGAGTTGTATGTCAGAGCTCAGCATCAGTGGCGAATCCAAGGGTGCTCCTGAGTTGTGGGCACGAGCTTTCAACTAGAGGAGACTGCACCACGGTCATGAGCTCTTACGTGCTCTCTTCCTCTGCCCACCAGCAATGCCTCTGCCTTGTATGAGCACAGTTTCCACCAATGGTTCTTCATCCATGAGTGGATCTCATCCAAATGCAGTGCCATGCTGGGGGTAGAGATGAGCTTGTACGTGAGGAAGGAGAGCTGGAGCTGTGTCTCTATCCGTTGCCAAGAGGAGACCATCCATCAGCCCTACTGAAGTGTTTTTTTAAGTTTCCTGTCCTGCCTGCGTCCAAATTGTACTGGGTCTAGAATGTTAAACTTCAATTAGATGAGTGTGTAGTTGATTTTGATGAGTCTGTAGCAGAGTTAGATGACTTTAGATAGCTTCTTTAGGTGCTGACTCAAGAAAAGCTTGCCACTGGGTGAGAGGTGGCTAGAACCAGTGTATCCAGGGGGTGTTTCTCCAGAGTTGTTCGGAGTGCTGCACGTTTGAAGGATACGGGAAGATTCCTCCTCAACATGATGCACTGGGTGTTTTGGTCAGGAGTGGCATTGCCTTTACTTGGGTTGGATTCACAGCTCTTGGAATGAGACTCCTGTCGGGTGTTCTTGATGGGTGAAGGTCCTGAATTCTGGGAGCAGCGGGCAGGTGGTTGGTTGGGTACAGGTGGAGTGGCCCCAGGCTATTTGAGAAAGCTTTCTGAATGTGTGTGGTCTTCTCAGGACAGTCACGTGACTGTTCATCACAGTGCTGGGTGCTCAGTTCTATCTGCTCTTAGGTATTTAGGAGTGATGGGAGCAGTTTACCAGCCCAGATCATTGCTGCAGGCAGAATTTGATAATGGAAGCTGATATGGATATTCTCTGGGCCTGTAATACAGCTGAGCACAGGCATGAAGGAATTAGTTGTTTCATCCTGTCTGTGCTGGCCTTTGTTTTCCACCATTAGTGCTCTGCTTTCCATTTCTCTCCCTTCATGCAGTACAGAGTGTCAGGAAACTACGGAGATCTATGTGGGTGATGGGGAGAAAGGAAAAAAAAATAGAGTCGTGTGGCACTTCAAGACTAACAGATTTATTTTTCGCATGAGCTTTCGTGGGAGAAAATCCCACTTGATCAGACGAAATGGGATTTTCTCCCACGAAAGCTCATGCAAAAAATAAATCTGTTAGTCTTAAAGTGCCACACGATTCCTTGGGTTTTTTTTGCTGGACTAGACTAACATGGCTATCCCTTTGGAAACTGGGGAGAAAGGAGCCATTTGGGGGTCAGGATCTCAGTGGTCAGAACAATGTACAGTGAACATAGTTCACCAGGGCCTTAACAGCTTGTTCTGGAGGTGGAGGGCTGTTGTCCTTTACTGTTTTCCACTGGAGTCCATGCGTCTTTGTGGTTGAACCAAAGTCATTGGTCTTTCTTGTTGCCTGGGAGCTGGGACTGCTGTCTTAATGAGGAGATGATCTGTTCAAGGCAGGGGCTGGGTTGCAATATAGTCAATCTTGATCTCTAGGCTTAAGATTGGCTCTAAGACAGGGCTAGTTCAACCATATAGGTGAACTAAGCAGTTGCCTAGTGCTCCAGGCTTTAAGGGGTGCCAAATTAAATTGAAGTGAATTTTTTTCTCCATTTTAAAAAAAGATATTAATATATTATCTCTTATAACATGCGGAGAGGGGTGCCAAGGTCATAGATCACTTAGGGCACCAAAACCTTGGGCCGGCCCTGCTCTAGGATGTGACAGTCCATGTGGTTGGACCAGAAGTGACCTGTGAAAGTCCTAGAGAGGCAAGTGAGGAGATGAGGATTTGGACTTTTACCTCTTGATCCCTGGGCCCTTCTGAACACGGACACTGATCACCGCTAGAAGGGCCATGTGACCCAAAAGGATGGGTAAAGAGAAAGCAGCTCCATGACTCCATCTCCCCATCAGCACTGTGTAGCGAGTGTATGGTGCACCCAGTGGGGTAGCAGCCAGCATTCGCCAATGGATCCACCAGCTTGCTAGGAGACGTGGCACTTACAAAGATGCCTACTGGTACAGGGTGTCTCCACCACACCCTCAACATAGCCTGTGTCTAAAAACCACAGCAGAGCCCTTAGCAGTGGGTGAAATAGATTGAAACGGGAACATGCTCCAAGGGTATTGCAAATCTCACCCCATCCAAGCATGCAGAATAGATTAGCTGCTTCCTGGAATGAAACATTTCCTATATGTTGTGATAAGATAACCAGGGAACTGTTGTGTGAGCCCTTTTTAAGAGTCAGCCTTTGCAAAGCCCCTGCAATGTCCCATGATGCTGCATAGTTTTGTTACATTGAACAGCATCTATTGTGACACAGGCCCCCCAAAAATGTTACAAAAGGGGGGACAGAAGAACAGATCTCCTTGGTATATTTTGAAGGGGTCCATTTGGGAGCTCTTTAAAGGCAATTTCAATAGGAAGCACTGAGCAGCAGCCTGTTTGCTCTTCTGCCCTGCTGGGCCATTTCCATGAAGGAGTTTGTGAAAGCCAAGCTGTCAAGATTGCCATATGGAGCTCTCCTTTATGGTTGATTTCTAGGAGAAGGCCTTTCACAGCCAAAATTCACAGTCTTTATCCACAGGGAATAGTTGTGTGAATAAAGGCTACTCATCACAAATAAGGGTTGAAAAGTCTGGTCAACAGCTACATATGAAAGTTCATGTGGAATAAGAGAGGGGGTGAATTTAAAGTGGGGGTCCACTTTGAAAGTAGATTAAGCTCATTTGGGATAAGGCACTGCTTTGCTGGAATAAGAGCATCCATAGATGGAGTTAATCTGGAATAGCTATTCTAGAATAACTCCCCTTGTAGACAAACTCTTAGAAAAAAGAGCTATATTTTACTTTTGACTCAGCAGTGCACTTACTCATGTGCTTAGCTTTAATCACAACCAGTCCTGGTGATGTCAGTGAGCTTACATGCATGCTTAAAGTTAAGCACATGCTTTGCTAGATCAGGGTCCTTAATCATTTGATTTGAGTTCCCTTGAATTTCCTCTGGTTGAGCAAGTGTCTCATTTGTGGAGACAGCCTCACAACTTGAGAACATGAGTCTGGCATCAACATTTCCTTGAATCATTATCTGTTTTACAGACCTCAGGAATGAGGAGATTGTTTAGCCAGAACCGCTAGATAATTTCTTTGGTAGATCATTAAGTGCTTTGTGTTCTTAAACAAAACTATCATGTAGAGGAAGAAGCATGCTTTCACATTCGCAATCAACCCAGGCTGACTGCAAGTCCTATTTAGCTCTGGGATAGTAACAGAAACCCAGTTATAGAGAAGGCTGTGCTTTGGGAAATCCAAGCCTATCCTATATTACCATAGCACCTGACAACCTCAGCATAGACCAGGATGTCATAGACCAGGATCCCATTGAGTCAGGTGCTGTACAAACACAGATCCAAACAATAGGCGATGCCCTGAGGAGCTTGCAATGCAAATTTCCTTGGTATTAGATCAATCTCTGAATGCAGATGTCCCTACATACAGCTTAGTTTAGAGAGAAGTCCGATCAGAAAGGGTGTGATAGGTTACGTCTACACTTCCAAGTTATTTTGAATTAAGGAGGCTTAATACGAACTAACTTATTCCCTGGCCAAGTGGCATTTTATTATATCAAACTAAGTGGTTCCTTAATTCGAAATAAGGAACTGCTAATTTAATATAATAAAATCTCCTTTTACTTCAAAGTTATTAGTTTGAATTAAGCCATTTTAACCCACAGAATAGGCTTAATTTGAACTAATATCCCTATTCTTTTGCCTACCTTCCCCTATTTTGAATTAGAGAATCTAGTAAAGACTCTCTACTTGATATTAATAAAGCCCACTTTATTTCAAATTAGAGAGTGTTCACTGGACTCCTAATTCAAAATCATAACTTTGAAGTAGTGTTAATTTGAAATAATAACTTTGATGTAAATTCAAAGTAGTTATTTCAAATTAACTACTTGGAATTAATTTTGCAAGTGTAGACATAGACACAGAGCGTTACAGAATAATGCATAGATGGTATAGAGAAGGTGAAGTGGGCAGATGTTTCTATTTGCCATTTTCTGCAAGCGAAGAAAAAGCAGAAATGTACTGAAATTGAAAAGATAACATGTTTAAAATTGATAAAAGGAGAATCATTTTTACCTAATGCATATGTAACATGTGGAACATATTGCCACTAGGTATTCCTGAATATAAGGGTTTAGTAGGAGTTTAAGAAGAATGAGATGTGGGTGATGAGAACATCCACCTTTCCATTAAACAGGATATAAACCCTAATGCTTCAGATCATGAGCTGAACAGTAAGATTGTTTCATAATGGTCCACTCCACTGCAAGGGTTCTTCCACCTTCCTCTGAAACAGCTGGTACTGGCCACAGGAGACGGGATACTGGACTAGACTAATCTCTTCTTTTGTTCCTGTATTCATTCATAATCTAACTCCATCAACATCAAAGGAACTACATCAGGGATACATATGGTCGCATATAGCTACCTACTCAAGTATTTGCCTTTTCACTTCATAAACTGGTAGTTAAGTACATTAGCGAGTTATGTGAACTGAGACAGCGATCATACTAGCAAACCCTAGAAAAGAAATACTAATTTATAGCAAGACAGGAACAAATTTAAAACATAGAACAAACTCCTGGCTAGATATGAAGTACATTGCCAGTTCAATCATGTGGTTGTAGTTAGAGGTATGCTGTATACAGAAAACACTGTAATGTTTTATTCCAGGGACATACATTTCCGGTACAAGTTGTTAGATTGACCTCTAGTGTTCATTTTCCTAAAATAAGATTTGTTGGGAAAGTTCAGTTCTGAGCAACTCATATTCCTTGCATTCTGAATAGACTGTTTCTGTTTAAAAATGTAGGTGACAACTTTAAATGTCGATATCAGTCTGAAGGGATTTTCTAAAGAGCTGAAGGAACACAATTCAGGCACATAAAAATGTTGACACATTATTATTTATTGAAAAGATCACATGAAATCCTGACTTTTGAAGTCAATGGGAGTTTTGCCATTTACTAAAAGAAAGGCAGGATTTTATTCATTATATTAAAGATATGTTTGTGCTGGAATGTTTAACTTGGACATATCATTTGGTCCTCGCTGAAGCCCTGTTTCTTTGTGTTGGAAGAAAAATCCTGTTTACTCTAGGAATCCTCAGTTTTACCTCATTGCCATGTCCATCTGTCTTTGAGAATCATATCCAAAATTTCCTTTCCTGCTAGTTTGTCATAAAAAGTGACTGAGTAGTAGAACAGGATGGAATTTAAAACAGAAAAAATCAACATTCCCCCCGCCAACTTTTGTCATTGGAAATATTTTGTCCAATTTTTTTTATCAGCCTTGTCAAGTATCTTATTTCTCAAACTAAAATCCAGAAGTAGTTTTAGCTAATTTTTTTTTTGAGCATGTGATCTGAATCGCAGGAAATGTTTGTTTGGGAGATAGCCAATCATTTTCAAATTTTTTCTCATCCCAAATCATTCATAGTTAATTTTGGGCAAATATGATTTTTAACTTTTTTATTTCTTGTTTTTGAAAAAACTCAATAGTGTTCTGCTGCACAATGTTAAACCTTGGCTTACACAGGATGTGCCAAATTCTGTTCTCAGTTATACTGATGTAATCCTGGACTAACTCCTTTGACTTCAGTGGAGTTATTCTGCATTAGTATTGAGAAGAATTTGGCTCCCAGAAGCTACATGTGGTAAAGCAAAGTCTCCTTAGTTCCATCAGGAAGTCCTTTTCGACTGTACAGAAACAGGCAAGCTAAATTTCTAGCGGGTGACTTTAAAACCTCAGACAACTGGAGCCTGCCATATGAAAAGCAAGATAGGGGCACCAGTCTGGCACAGAGACACAGGCAAAGCGACATCTAAAGATGTGTCGTAATGTTTATGAACATCAAATAGTTGCACAGACAGCTTATTTTAACTATCTTCAAAGAGACTAAGGTTGCAGAAGTAGTCAGACATAGTTACAGAGACACAGACAGTAGATAAAGACACACAGATAATGGTTCTGGGAGAGCTGTTGGTTACAAATAATGTTTTGATTTTTTTTTCTTTTTCTGTTAAAAATGATCTACAAACAGTCTTAGATTTGTACTGTTTTCCCCCCAACTGCTTAGTGATCATGTTCTCATGCTGGCTGGAGTGGCTGAGTGGCTAGCTCAGGACAGACTGTCAGAAAACAGGGCAGATGCCCCAAACTGGTGGTGTGTTCTATAATTAGATTTCACCAGCCTAGAAACAAATGCACATTCCTGACCATTGTGTCAGTCCTACTGTGGAGTCCCAGACAGTCCCCTTAGACACTCCGGTCAGTCTACCTTGCCACCCAGACAAAGTCGACTTTGTAATAAAAGGTCACTTATGCCAAAAAAATCTCACCACATAAGGTTGCTTTTGATCCTAAGAGACCAGTCACTTACCCCAGATCAACTGATACCCTAGACCTTACACCAAAGACAAACACTGGTAGACAATGCTATACTTAACTAAGAAAAGGAAATGAGAATCATTGGGAGGTTAAAGCAAGGTGAGACACAGTCTATAGAGTAATTCCAAATGGTAGAATAGAATCACAGAAACTGGAAGGGACCATGAAAGATCATCAGATCCAGGCCCCTGCTCTCATGACAGGACCACGTACTCTCTTAAACCATCCCTGGCAAGTGCTTGTCTAACCTGCTCTTAAAAACTTCCTGTGATGGAGATTCCACAACCTGCCTAAGCAACTTATTGCATTGGTTAATCACCCTGACAGTTAGGAATTTTTTTCCTAATGTCCAAAGTAAACCTCCTGTGTTGTAATTTAAGTCCATTGCTTCTTGTCCTAGAAGAAAGGTAGTAAGTTGCCAGTTTCTCAAACATCTCTACGGGCTACCAGGAATAACTCCAGGGATCTCAGTCTTCTTGTTCAGTTGTTCCATCCTGTTAGAATCCAAACAGTCCAGAGATAAAGGATCTTTCCCCAAATCCCTTACAGTTTCTTCTGAGAGGAAAACAAGCTGATAGGTTTGCTACCCACATGGGCTTTTCCTTTGATGATGGAGAGTGAGGAATGCTTTTTGACACTTTGGCCTCCAATCATTCATTTCACACAATGACCATTCACTTTGAAATTAGCACCACTTTATTTAAAGTTCTTAATTTGCATTCCACTAGACTTCTTTCTTGTTTGAACGGTTATTTAGTTTCAGGGGTAGGCACAATGGAAATGTTTGCTACTATATTAAAAGGGCATACAGATCAGTGAAAACAATGCTGGCAGCAGGAATTTTACAGGGTTAGGATGATGGTGACTGTATGTTAGCGATAGGGGCCATTTTTGCACATGATGCCAAGTGATGGAAATTTAAGTCACTAAGAAGCTAGGTTGTTCTTCCAAGTGGCCTTATATCAACCCAAGTGTATCATGCTAATTGTAATGATGATTTAAGCCCACCGTACTGCAGTCTGAAATTCTCAGCACTGCTAAAAGTTACTGTAGTGCTTAATTGTTAGAGTATGGAGCAGGCTGCTGGAGTTCTGATAATACCGTAAGTGCATTTGCCTTGTACGTGCATGTCCGCATGGTGCAACTTACATAAAACATTACATTACTCACATGCACAAAATCAAATAGGTGTATGCCTTAAAGCGTGTCCTTTTCCATCCTTGTTAATACCTAGGCCTCACCCCAGTCAGACAGCAAGACTGAGTGTGTGACTGTTGTTGCTAAATCTAACCCCCCGTAGTGGTTCAGAAGGCTTTGTCCCGCCGTAGATTAGTCAAAAGTAGGCCTCAAATTCACATAAATGGCTTGTGGACAGAAAACAGCCCTAGTTCATTTTCATTTCATAGCACAAAATGGGAATGCATGTATTCTTCATGGGTTACAGAAACTTATGTCATTACTTAGAGAAATGTGATGAGCTGGGTGAAAGCCTGCTGTGGGGTGCATTAAAACGCCATTGAAATCAATCAGTGTCAACTCATCCATTGGTTAATATAACTGTGAGCATAAGGGCAAAGTGTGTGTGTGTGAGAATCTGTCCAGGAGCCTTTGACTAAGCATTGTTTTGTGATTGCACGAGTGTGCATGCGTGCGTGCGTGTGCGTGTGGAGAAAAACACCCACAAACTGAGACCTGACAGGAAAAGAGAGAAAAGGAGATGCAACAAAACCACGCAGGGGCTCTTGAGTACACTGTGACTCTGGAAAAGCCTAGAGAGAAAGCTTTTGGTTCTGGCATTGGCTAAAGCGATTAGAGGAGTGGTTTTCAAACCACAGGTTGGGACCCAGTATGGGGCCTTAGACCCTCAGGTACCTGGTCGCAGAACCCCCTGCTATCTCCACCAAAAAACTGGAATGGATTGCTCAAAGATGTACTTGTTGGGGTGCTGGCATAAATAATTTTTTTCAGCTGGGTCTGAAGAAGAAAGTTTGAAAACCACTGGACTAGGGGACTGTATGGTAAGAAACTGCTCTTTCGTTCCTGGTTTCTTCTGTGTTCAGAGAGATGCAGGACATGATGCATTCCTTGTAAATAAACAAAGCTGCATCAAAGAAAATACCAGACTCCATCAATTTTTGCTTCCAGCTGAAACATCCCTAGGTTCCCAAACTTTTACTAGGAAAGGAGCAGCAATAAGAACTCAGCGCTACAAACCCTTCCTCAGGCAGGCACTCCGACTGAAATCAATATGAGGACTGCTCTGGTGAGTAAGGCTGTGCGGGATGAGGTGCTGTGTTGAGGAAGGGGTTTAACAATGGCTTACTGAGGTGATGGCAAGAAGGTTTAGATTAAATATCCTTTAATGCACCAAGCATCTGTTTCACTGCATCAGCACCTGTATTACTTCTATTAAAAATCTCATCATTACTCAGTCAACGCTCCTGGTTCCCAGCCAGTTCAGGTATCAGCCGAAGGCAAAGAACAGTGAATACCTTCAATAATCTGCTATTTTTAATGCATTCAGTCAGGCCAATTATATGAAATTACAGGTCTGCCCTTTTCATTTTAAACATTCTTTTGGGTCTCTGCATGTATAAATATTAGATGAGTCCACTCAATAAAAACAGTGGGCGGCAGAACATTTATGGAGCAAATATTGTGATGTACTATGGCTTTGATGAGCCTCTTAAACCTAAAAATATATGTCTTAAACGTCCATGGTAGTGATGAGTTCCAGATTTGCTCTCCCTGCTTGCATGCAATGTTAAATCATTGTATAACAAATTGCTCAGTGAATTTACGAGATGCGATTTGGATTCCATGCGCATACTGATGAGCGTCATTTAAATACGTACATTTTTGAAGGGAAAACTATCTGGGCCCATTGAATGCTCTAGAGTATGTGGAAATTGATAATTCCTGGCTCAATCCTGCAAGTTCTGGGTGCTAGCAAAGTCAATGAGACGTAAAGATGCTCAGTCCCTCACAAGAACTTCACTCTAAAACTAATTGCAGGGTTTAATGTAGTGTGGCCTGGAGCAGTGGTTCTCAACCTATTTACCGTCTGTGGGCCACATATGCAGCTCTTTCTGCCACGTGTGGCACATCTATACAATATATATACTACCTGTATGGCAGGGAGGATGTCTCATGGGCTGCAGCTATGTGCTGACTGGATCTGAGGAGTAGGTGTCAGGAGACGTGGGCTTTGCTCTGCTGGCCTGCTAGGTGACCTTAGCTGAGTCACTTCCCCACTCTATACTTCATTTTCATCTTCTGTAAAATACAGACCTCCTTTTCAAACCACTTTGAGATAAACTGATAAGAACTAGGGATTTTTGTATTGGCCTTCAGGTCACTATATATTTTTGCAGGTTTTGTTAAAAATCCCTAACTTTGAGAATCTGCTTAAACCTTTGTAAATTGACTGAATATTTTCAAGTAAGAGACCTCATTTATTAATTTAATATTATTATCATTTGTGATTAACCTATGTGGTGGTAGCACCTAGGAGCCCAGTCATGGACCAGGACCCTACTGTGCTAGGCACTATACACACAGCAAGAGTTAGCAAACATAATCTTGCGACTGATATGTTCATTCAAATAATGCCCCCCCCCCCAAAGTCTCACTTGCAATTTTTGATCAGTTTGGATTGCAATGTGTAACCAGATCGTAAAGTGTAATTGTGCTATCGTCATCTTACTGTCTAAAACCTCATGGGCATAACCTGTAATTCTTTAATGTCATTCTTTTGGTCTCTAACCAGACCTGATAACTTTATTTTAACAGTGACTATGACTGGAAGGTAAATGATAGCCTTTTCAAAATTCAGGTCCATTAGTTAGTTGAAAACAAGAGCAAGGAAATGAACGTAAACTGCCAGGCAAAAAGCTGACAGTCTTAGTTACCAAATCATTAAACTTTAGATTCCTGCTACAGTTACACAGAGATATGGGGCACAACAGCTCCCTTGTTTTACCGGCTTTGAATCTAAACAATGACTCGTTGCCCTGAAGGTGAAGGAAGGAGTGAAGTCAGAGTTGGATTACACTTAACATTTTGTGTATCCGTGAGAAAATGGCAATCAAAACTAGATAAAACCTAAAGAAGCTGGGACCTGCGCTTTGAGCAAGTGTGACGCACTAAGGTCCTCATTCAGAGCGGCGTTTAAAGATATGCCTACGTTTAAACATGTGCTTATGTCTCATTAAATACATGCCTTCAAAAGTTATTTATAACTAGAATTCACAAGAAGTCCAGTAAGTCTTTTGACAACAAGTCTGATTTTGAGCTTGCTTACACTGATTTTACAGTGATGGGACCACACTGACTTTGGTGGAATTATTGATGATTTATATCAACTGAGATCAGAAGCAGGCCCATAGATCTCTAATATTATTTAACTTTTCAGATTTCCTATACATTTTTCCTTCTAGTATGATGGATACATAAAATATCTTCTGCCTTCTCAATAGTTTGGCAAACCATTAATGAAAATGGTAGTCAAACATTAGTCCCTCTTTCTGTTTATCAGGACTTTAAACATTTGAAGCAAAGTTAGATCAGCAGTGTATATTGTATAAAATGGATAGCTGGAAAAAAACCAGACCGTAAGTTCTCTGGTATGCGATTTGTCATCAGCACAATATAATTATAATGGACTTTATTGACATAATAAATATGAGAGCACAGGTGGTATCCATTTTCAGTTGTTTAATTGAAGGACTGAAAGATCCTGTAGGATGGAGTTGACTCAGAGAATTTGTCAGGCTACGCTAAAGATTTCAAGAGCTGTGACCTTAAGGTCATAAAATTACTGAGCAGGAGAAAAAAATAATTTGTGACATAGAATGAATTCTATTGATCCTTTTTTAATTTTTATATGTAATATAAATAGACAAAATGGCCTCCTCCATTATCTTGCTGTCTATGAAAACCCATCAGTGCTGTGTTCAAATCAATACAAATAATGTCTACAATAGAAGTTTTGATTCAGTTATAAAAGATGGCAAACATTTACTTGCTAGGACTACTAAAGAAAATAAAGTGCTAGGGAATTTTCACTGCAAAGCAAAGAATTCTGCCGTGTATTTGTCCTTCCAGGTGGCACTGAGAGTGGATATCACAGTCAATGGGATTTGAAAATATTAGGGTAAACTGTAGTAGCACCAGTGACTTCAATGAAGTGCTGTTGATTTACACCCACTGTAGATCTGGCCCACTGTCTCTTTAAACTAGTGACAAAATAGATCCAGGCATGACACAGAGTAAAATACTCACAAAGGTGCAAACATCAAGAGAACACCAAACAAAAAATAAAACTCAGTGGCTCACTTGCTGAGATCCTCACCAGGTAAACTCTACAGATACACATAGTTCTTTTGCTTGAATAAGAACTGAGATCCGGATCCTTAGGCATATTTAGGTTCCTAAATTCCAGTCAACGTCTAAATACCTTTGAGACTCGGGAGTTCAGTGAACTACAAAAATGCCTCAGGATTTGGCCCAGTACCAATAACTGGACCCTTCAGAGGCGTAGGTTGATTAGTTTAATTCAGAAAGTCTTTCCTCTGGTTTTTTTTTTAAAATCCATTCCCAATCTTGAATTTTCTCAGATCACGGGAGTGTTTCTCCATCTGCTTGCTAGAGATTGAGAGGCTGGCTGTAGCGTTTGGTTAGGGATACAACCTTTTCCAAGATTTGTGGCTATTTGGATCAGAGGACAGCAAGAGGGGCTTGGAACTGGCTCATCTCTCATCCCACAAAATTATTCAAACTTCTGTAAGGATTCATTTAAGCATAGCCTAAATAAAAAGATTTTCCAAAAACACATACTTATGCCTTCACATAGGGGATCTTCTTGTGGCACTTGTCTTTTGTGGGTTCTTCTGAGTGTGACAGGTTGAGACTGATGTATACTCTTCAATCAAGAGCATGCAAAATCCAGGATTTTATTCCAGGTTTACAGCTTGCATTGTTATTGTGGAAAACGGGGATTGTATTGTTATTTCATACCCATGCGCTGTGGGTAAGAATCCATGCTGAATTTGATTCCCATTATAGCTTTCTGTGTCTGGTGTGGTGTATATTAGAGATGGATCTGTGTGAATCTGAATGAAAATCCAAATTGTGAAAAATGTGCAGTGCTGTATTCTGAGAATTAAGATCTTGATGCAGGAAAGCACTTAGCTATGTGACTACAGAGGAACTTAAAGATGTTACAGCTTTCGGCTGGACCTTTCTCAGCTGCTTACAGAATTTATAGCATCCAGGTGCAGAATCAATCTCAATGGCTATTATAGGAAATATTTTTTATGGAATGAAGTGCACACATTAATTTCAAAATATCTATAGGCCAGGAGTGGGGAACCATGCACAGCTTTCTCAGTGTAAAAGTATAAAGAATAAAAGTGGGTGGCTGCATACTTCAGAATTATGGATTTTTGGTCAAACACACAAGTCAGTCCCCCTCTGCCAGCAAGCTGAACTCTCTATTCTCACTGACTTGGATTGTGAGGGGAGCAAGTGATCAAGCCACAGGATTCAGGAACAATATTTTGTAAAGAGCTTTCCAGATTCAGTGTGTTCACAGCTCAGTAAAGGCCTAATCCAAAATCCAGTCCAATCAATCCAACTTGATTTCAATGGGCTTTGGGTCAGATGCTATGAGTCAAGTTTTGTGGTCATTATTTAAATAGAACTTCTTGTCTGAGTAAGGTAGGCACAACTTGGAGCTGTAATTTTTTTTTTTTTTTGTAGTAGTAGTAGTAGCATTTTGCATTTATGGTTAATATAATTTTTAAAAAAATCTGTCCTGGTCAGTTAAAATTGTCTCATTATATAGCCTCGCAAATATTACTTCACATATTCTTTTTCTATGACCTTTTAAATAGCATTACCTGTACCAGTGATGTGGATACTGTGTTGTGGTGACTGTTTGACACCTGGCATGTTCTGAAGAGAAGACAGATGCAATCTGATATCATTTCTCTTGTCATTTATGCAAATTATTTCAGCTTTGACCTTCGCTCAGTCACCCTTGACTTCTTTATCAAGGGGCAAGAACTAGACATGTGTTATCTGCATTTCTGTTCATATCCATCAAGGCAGTAGTGACAAGTCAATGCAATTGTTAAGAAAAAACAGTTTCACAGCATTATTGCTAGAAAAGGCAGAAGCAACTTCTTTGCACATCAGAGAAGCTGACTTCATTATTAAGATGGTACAATCCCCCTCTGCAAAGTTGATTTCTGGAACCAAATGTAAGGTGCAGTGAAGCAGAATGATTCTCATGAAAGAGTGGTCATGGTGATGTGCTGAAACCGACTGTGCTAACTTACCCTGCGATGTAGCTTGCAGCAGTTATTCCTTTATTTAAATGAAAAACACACCGAAGCACTGAGATGTTGAAAAATATTACTTGTAATTTCTTAATATTTTTCTTTTGTAGCAGTAATATGGGGGGAGGAGCATACTTTGACTATAACTGAAGCCTATTTATATTAGCATTTTTTAAACAGAAGATGCTACATAGCCAAAAAGTATCCTGTCTGTGTGAGGAAAGGCCTTGGGGAGTGACAGAACCCCTTGCCTGCTGCAAATTTAAACTGAAGATGTAACTGTCTGCAAATACTTCATAGAAATAACACCAAGAAACAGGGCCGGCTCAAGGGGTTGTGGTGCCCCAAGCCGAATTTTGATTTGGCGCCTCCCCATCTCATTCATGGAGGTTGAAAACGGTTTTCCAAAGTGAATAAATCTCCAGCATCTGCCTGCAGAGGGATGTAAAGTGTACTCTGCCTACATGACTTGAGCTCAATGTCTCCTTTAATTACTCGTAGACTGTGTGCGCAAACAATTTCTTTGTGTGCACAAAAGCATTTCTTTGTGTGCACCAATATTAGCACTACTGAATTTTTTTGTGCACACTTTATATTGTTGTGTGTGCACAGCTTAGAGGGAAGAGTGCTTGAGCTGCAGGTTGACTATCAGAGCCTGAGCTGCTAGGGAAGAGTTGAAGAACCAGGAGCCAGCCTGATCTTCAGGGGGGCTAGGCGCCCCTAAGAGCTGTCACCTGAAGCCACGTCTGTCTCTTGCCTCACAGTAGAGCTGGCCCTGCCATGAAAGAAAAAGTATATTTGCAAGGACTTAGACTAGGGAAGAGAAAGTAAATGAGCCTCTCAGAGGACAGCAAGAATGGCTCCTTTTAAGATGACGGGCCTGATAACATAGGCCAAAAGATCATTTTTTTTTGCAAGTCCTTAAATCAAATCATAGGGCTGGAAGGGACCTCATGAGATCATTAAGTCCAACCCCCTAGGGCTTGAACCCAGGACCTTTTACATATTGAGCAGAGGTGCTAGCCACTCCACTATTCCATCACTCCCAGCTGATTTCTGACTCCTAAAAGCTGTGCTAACAGCCTGATTTCTGCAAACACACAAGAAGTCCTGCAGCACTCCAAGACTTGCACGTTTATTTATTGCATGAGCTTTCGTGGGAGAACATCCTAACTAGACTAACCGGGCTGCCCCTTTGGAAGTGACCTCTGCAATGCATTTAAGTCTGCGCTGAGCAGCCCCATCCCTCCCCCAGGAGCAGCTGCAGGTTGCAATGAAAAGAGGCTTCTGCAGCCACCTCTGCAACCCCAAACCCTTCCGCAGGGGCTCATGCATGCCTCCTTCCCCGCCCAGGGTTCAAACGCCGGCTGAAAACCAAGCCTCGCTCATGCGCACGCGCATCTCCCCCGGCGGCGCAGCGCAGGCTTGGGAAATTCAGCCACTGCGCTCCGCCGCCAGCGCGCACGCAGGGCGCAGTGCTGGCCGCCGGCCGCTGGGGGCGCTGCCGCGGCTGCTGCTGGCCCTCTCAGGCGGCGGGGAGACGGCGCGCATGCGCGCTGGCGGGGGCGCGTTTCCCGCCAAGGGCGAGCGGCGGGGTGAGGCGGCGGGAGCTGGCGCCGCCCCTCGGGGCCCCTCAGTGTCTCTGGGGACTTGCCCCTGCTCGCCCCCCACAGCCCTGGGCAGCTCCGTGCTCCTCCTGCAGTCACGGGCCCCCCGGTGTCTCTGGGACCCCGGCTGCCTCCCCAGCCCCCCGACTGTGTGCTCCTCCTGCAGCCCCAGGGCCCCCCAGAGTATCCCTGGGCCCCTGGCTGCCTCCCCCCGCCCTTGGGGCCTAGCTCTGTGCTCCTCCTGCAGC